>VUQG01006715.1:4855-56212 GCA_015106755.1 Etia nguti | reverse complement strand
TTTGCCAACTGGGACATGTTCAGATGGGGGGGTGGGGGGGCTGTTTCACTAAGTTACCTCACCTTTCCCCAGTGAGCCTCCAAGATGGGAGAAATTCAGTCTCGTTGGGTGTTTGATGCAGTTTAGTGCCTACAGACATGCTTCATGAACATGAACACCACTGTCCAACAACCATGCTGCGCATGTTAATTTCACCACACTACAGCTGTGAGTTCACTGTTCACTGACTGGAAAGCTTAAAAAAAAAACTTGCTGGAAGAGGGAAACTTTTTTTTCAGTTCATCAGGATGGAAAAGAGGAGTAACTGCCTGATAACAGCATGTGTGAGGGTTAAGCTGGCTGTGAGTCTGGTCTACAAACTGTCTCCTTGCTCAGACAGGGATTTATTTTTATCAGCTGACAGTCAGACATTGTAGGTGTGTAGATAAGATATTGTCTCCTAATATGGCTTGCTTAGTTTCAGTCATCATTTCACACTACTTTACTCTGTTCAAGCTACTCATCAAGTTTTTTCTTTTCTGCTTTAGGTACAGTGAAGTCTGATGGGAAGCCCATGGATAAGTCCCGTTTAGCAGTGAAGACTTCAAGTCTTCAGCGCTCCTCCTCTGATGCTGGTAAAGACCATCGAAATGGCACTGGAGCTGGTGAGCAGCGTAAACCTCCATCCGGCCTCGTCAGGCCCTCCACTGGTGGAAACTTTGGCTTCAAGAAACCAACAGCAGCTACCAGTAATAGCACAAACAATTCAAGTCCGCCCAGTGTAACAAGTACAGTTAGCAGTGGCATACCCAGTGGTTCTGCAACTGTGGGGAAAATTCCCAAAACATCAGGTATTCCTGTGAAGCCGGGTGCTGGTGGTGGAGGACGAAAAACAAGTCTTGATGTTTCGAGCAGTGATCAGAGTGGTTTTCTGTCTCTAAATGCCAGAACGTCTCTCCAGTACCGCTCTCTGCCCCGCCCCGCAAAAACTAGTACCCTGACTTTAACACGGCCAAGCTCAGCTCGCCCAGTGAGCACCACCATGGACACTGGCTCTGGACTCATCAAACCCTCCGTCACAGCATCCCAGGGCTCAAGGCTCAAAGAGCCTGCCTCTGGACACAGTTCTGGAACAGGATTGAGTAAATCAGGAGGGCGTGGGATCCCCAGTCCCAGTCCTGTCAATCAAACAGACAGAGAGAAGGAGAAGGAGAGAGCCAAAGCTAAAGCTGTAGTTTCTGACTCTGAGTGTGGGGGAGGGTCTATGAAGGGAAGTCCTGCTCAGACCCCATCAGAGAACGGAGGGAAAGTACAAGGTCTGAGGCCCCCCAGCAGCGGCAAGGGCATGGATCTCCCATCTCCCAACACACACAGGTATTAAAATTCATAAGCTACTATTTCCACACACACAGACTATCACATATAAAATACACATTTGCTTCAACATTGTCTTTCTCCGTCTTTAGGTTGTCTGGAGTGCGTAGCCTGGCAAAACCTCCATCGATGGCTCAGCTTGACAAGCTGAACTCAAACAGCCTGGACACTGGGGTTCAGGACACTTTGCCTCCTAAGATTCCCCCTTACTCTAAGCTTCAAGACCTCTCTGGTTCAGCAGGCAACTCCACTAGTTCTTGCCTGACCCCCAGCCCTGCCCCTGTACTCAATGTGAACTCTTCAGCTTGTTTTTCCAGTTCCGGCATAGGTTTGGGTCCCAGGCAGGTCACTTCCCTCGGGGTAGAAAGCAATGAAGGGAGAACCTCTCCCCTGCTCTACCCTCGTATGTCTGGGCTGCATCGTAGCTTGGAGTCTCTGCCGCTTCAGATGAGTCTGGCCCCAGAGCCCCAGGAGAGCGAGGAGTATAAAGGGGGGGAGAATTTGACGAGAGGCTACACCACTTTAGAGTCCCGAGTCAAAGATAGACACAATGACAGCGGCCAGCCCTCTAGCTGGACATCCGGAAGTAAAGTCTCACTGACTCCCACAGACAGGTCAGTTCAATTCTACTCAAATACGATCTATAATGCCGCACACACTGCATATTCAGCTAAGTCTATCCCAGGGTTTAAATAGAGGGCAACAGAGTAGCTCCACCTTTTGGTCAGCTGAAGAAGTACACCAACTTTATTCACTGCTTAGGAAAGCAGAAGGGATGTGGAAGAACTTTGATAATCTGTTTGTTTTGCACTGCATTCACACGTTTTCCTCCCAGAATCGAGCAACCAGGGGGGGCTTGTAGTTGTCATACAGACAAAGGGCATTTATAAAAACCCAAGAACAAGATGACGAGGAGATCCTTAAAAATATTGAAAATATTTAACAATGCATGCTTAATCATCCTGGATGATGAGTGCTGATGGTGATGATGAGTTTTAAGCTAATCCTCTCTACACTAACCCTGTCTGGATATGATAATAACATATCTTATCAAACACAGTTGGTGATTTAACTCTAAAACAAGTCATTCTGAATGCGATGTTGAATATGACAAATTTTAGAGCCCTAAAGTCTGGCTGATAATTTCTCTCTTTTTTTTTTTAATGAGAAGGATAAAAATGTAATTTTCTTAAACTCGGCCAACAAATAAAGTAAACAGTGCACACACACAGACACAATCTAAAGCAGAGAGAGAGAGAGAGATGCTGAGGCTTGCTGGGCTGTTATTACTGCAGGGCTGTTATCAGTGTTGTACTAGCCCTACTGACTGAAGTCATAATTACTAGCTGACACTACCCATCTTCCAGTCTTACTGTGTTTCTTTGTGCCTGCTGTCTGTACTTGAGAATCTAATAACTCCCTGCACCAGTGATTAACTAATGACACTGTTTAATCTCCACAGCTCTCAGAGAGACAGAAACACACTGCCAAAGAAAGGTTTAAGGTAAGTAGTTCCACACACAAACTTTAAATGTGTGTTTTTTGTTAAAATGGCACGTACAGACACAGAGATGTGATTGATAAGATGCTCTTTGTGTGGCAGATTATGTGGATCTTGCCCACAGCACTATAAAACATAATTCCTGCTGCTCATTTCCCTCTCAATGAGCCCTGCTAATAGCATTTTGTATGTTTTGGTGGTCGAAATGTTCAGCTGACTTTTACCATCGCCAACACTGACTTGGTCCATTAACACTGTAGTTTCAGCAGTGCCTCCCAGATCGAGGAGGATGGGAAGGAGAAAGGAGAGCGGAGGCACTCTCATACTATTCTCAGTGTGACCGACTCGCTCACTCTTCCACTGTTGTCGTCACCCACCTCCCTGCCCCGCACCTCAAAGACCAGCATGGGTGCATAGATACACAAGCACACACACTATAACTGTAAATGTTAAATACTGACACGCATACATTTGTTTGATGTATATTGCAGAGCATTGGTAACTCTATTTCTTATAACAGTACCAAGCCCAGTCGGCGGCCCACCGAGGATGACTCGATCCAACAGCATCCCGACACATGATGCCTCTATGGAGCTGTACGGGGCATCACCTCTGGGCAGCACGGTGTCACTGGCTGAACGTCCCCGCAGCATGGGAATGGTTCGCTCCGGATCCTTCAGGGACAGGGAGTCGAATGAAGATGGTGATTTTTCTGAACGTTTTTGTCATCTTTTAAGTAGGATCTGTTTGACATCATCTCAATTCTAATGGACTTTTTTTTCTTTTTGTGTGTGTGTGTGTGTTACTCTTGTTTATGCTCCAGTTCATGGCTCTGTACTCTCCCTGGCATCCAACTCATCAAGCTACTCTTCGGTGAGTTTGGGCAGCATGCAGACTCAGGTAGCTACAGCTCAGCGTATGCTGTGTGTGCGTGTATGTGTGGATGTATGTTGGTGCAATGATGCTTTCCTCTTATTTCACTCTTTAAGCACTTGAAACTGTACCCTGTACCTTATTAGGCCCTACTCCTCTCGTCTCTGTGTCTTTCCTAACATCTTTACTTTTATTCCCTATGCTGTCCAAGGCTGAGGAAAGGATTCAGGGAGAGGTAAGTGTTTTCTGTCCAGCTCTTTCTACTCAGCTGTTTTTTTCCCTTTCCCATCCACTCTCATCCTTGTTGTCTGTGGGAGAACAAGCCTGTCAGTCATGTCATCTGCACCATCCACTCACTTGTGTAATGTCGTGTTTAGTGACCTCAGCTGTCTTATAATTGGAACATTCCTGCTTTTATTCACAGCAAATCCGCAAGCTGAGAAGAGAGCTGGAGTCATCACAGGAGAAGGTTTCTAGCTTAACCACACAGCTCACGACAAACGTATGTACTATTTGTATATGCTGTTTTGCATAAAGCATATTAAGCTTTTCTTTTTTTATTGTGAGACTTCCTTATTGTTGACACAGTTGCATATCACACTATTCAAGTTATTTACCCTTCATAGAAAAGCGAACAGAGAGAGAACCTGTGTCATGTCGGTCATAGATCGTCTCTCTGCACTTTCAGAATATTTCTTATCTTTGCTGAGTCTAAGTAATGGTAAGCTTCCCCTCTAAAAAGCCACTTAGCTTCACTACGCACACATACACATGTGCCTCGCTCCTTTCTCCTCTCTTGTTTTAATATAACTATCCAGTCAGCATTTTCAATGCGTCTGATTGCGGCAATAAAATGCAGGAATTATGCACCGCTTCACGCAGGAGACATTAATCAATCAGTGTGTGTGCACCCCTCCCATTTTTTTCACATTGTTTGACCTTCTTATGTGAGGGCAGTGAATGTGCAGAACAGATGCACTAAACACAGCATGATTATGTGCTGGATTAATGACTGGGCTGAATCCATTATTTTACTGTGTTAATACATTCTGTAAAGGAGAATAGAAAGTAATTTTCTCTTCCTCCTCTGGGCTAAATTGGGTGTGTGTGAGAAGGAGATTAGGGAGGAGGGGAATTTTGCACAGACGACATCCTGTTCAGCCTTTGTGCCTCATTCAGCTTTTTAGCACTTCTTACGCAGGGATAAAGGGTCAGACAAAATCCATTCAATCTGTCCCTCTATGGGTAATGTTTGCTTTAAACGACGCTCTGTCGAATTGGTCATATAAATAAATACCAGTGATCTTCATGTTGTTGATATCCTGATATAGACAAATTCAAATGAAAAATTAGGTTTAATATAAATTGTTGTTTTTGTCTCTCGTCTTTTCTAAACAGGCAAACCTGGTGGCCGCCTTTGAGCAAAGTTTGGCACTGATGACAGCGCGGCTGCAGAGCCTGTCGCAAAGCCACGAACAGAAGGTAACATCGCAGCCCCGCTTTCAAGCACAAACAAACAAAAACCTGAGCTCCGGCTGCGTTCCACCGCCGCAAATTTCTCATGAGCACTCAGCTAAGAGCTAACACGGAGGTGACTTTGATCAAATCCTGCAGTGGGAGCTGAATCTAGGTTAGAGGCCCCTGGCTGCAGTCCGGCAGGGTGACTTAGTGTGAGAGGAGGAGGATCAATGTGTTTAAAAATCTCTACAGGCTGGATGATAAGCGAGACTCAAACAGTTTGCATGTGCACCTAAAGTAAACATCACATTCCTGCATTCTTCTGCCTTTGTGTGTGTTTTGGTGTAAAAGAATCGATCAGTGCCTGAGGTGTTTAGTGTGAGCGTGTATATGTGAAGAGTCTTTCTCAGGGCTTCATGCCTTGCTGCTCCCTCTGAAAGCCCTGTCTAGACCACTCCAGAAAAGGTCTTTGTTGTTTGTGCCAGTGCACTGACCTGTGCAGCTCAGCCCAAAGCACAGACTCTTTAACCTTGAGGAGATGGGCCGGGCGGCTCTATTTAGAGTGAAGTGGCATCGACTTTAGCAGACAATAAGCAGCACTGTTGTTCTTGTCCTTTTGAACTTTTCACATTGCATTGGTTTGAGTTAAAAGGCATTACTAAAAGCTCAGCCCCACTAAATATGGAAAAAATAAACTATTCAAGTTATTTAATGAAAGTATTCATGATTTTTAAATTCAAACCTTATTTTTTATTTATTACAGTACAAAATCCCCAGAAATACAAAACAGTAAAATGAAAATGCAATATTTTTTGGAAGATAACTTGATGACTAGTCGAGTGCAAGCTATCAATCGGCTCAATTTTCCGAGCAGATACAAACAAGTCTTCCTCAAACCAATTTTTATTTATTTATTTAATGTTTGTGCAGGACTCTGAGCTGGTGGAGCTCCGGGAGACCATTGATGCTCTGAAGACCAGGAATGAAGAAGCCCAGGCTGTCATACAAGGAGCCTTAAACAACCCAGATAACAGCAAAGGTCTGTAAACTATCTTTTTCTCTCTCTCCCTCCACAGCAGTCAGTTTTTTTTCAATATTTTCACTCTTTATTTTTTTCCAGATCTGTGTATCAGACGTCAGAACTCATGTGAGAGCATCTCCAGTCTGAACAGTTTGACCAGCATGTCCAGCGTGGGCAGCTTGAAGGACCAAGATGCTAAGAAGAAGAAGAAAAAGAGCTGGGTAAGAGCGGTTTGCGAGGGTTTATGTTATTCTCGCTGCATGGTCTGTGTCTGTGTTTGTTCTCCTTAATGAAAATGACAAAGCAGCGTGGATGAAGTATGACCAGTCTTTCCCTCCTTTGTGTTGTGCTATTCTGCTCTTTTAGGTCTTCGAGGTGAGTTCAGTCATTGCGTTTCTATAAAACCGCTATTAATTTCCTGTCATACAGCATGATGGACCATCTAAAAGTGCAACACAGTCCTCGAGTACCCTCCATCTCTGCTGATTGGCCTCCCACACTGCTGATTGGCTGCCTCTTATGTGACCCTTTAATTTAAATAGATGGCCGTAATTCGGTTAGAGTGGCTAGCAGCAGAAATGATGTTCCATAAAAAGCGAAGCACTCAGGCTTAATCATCGAGTTTATTTAACGCATCTTTCAATTATGTTTCTCCCCTGTTACATCATACTTTATCCTGTATTTTATCCCTGAGTAAGAATACATGACTTTTTATTTTACCATGTAACCCTTACTAAACAAGCTGCTATATCTAAGTGCAGAAAACAGATTGTAACTTGGACTCAGTTGCAGAAAATGACTGAAAGTTCAAAGTGGTAGTTTGTCATTTTGGGAAAGGCTCTTTTTTTTGTTTTTTGATTAACACCAGCTGCTTAGTTTAAAACAAAGGCTGGTCTGGCTAAAGGTACAAATATTCTGCTCTGTGAGACTTACAACTGCACATGATAATATCTCATTTATGTATTCTATATAAAAACAAAACTCTATACATGACAGATTGGGGGTTTTGTGGCTTTTATTTGCAGTGAAAAATGACAAACTATTTCTTTATTATTTATAGTCTCTTTATATTTAGCATGTGTCACATTAACAGATCTAACTATTCCCTCTTTTTTTTTTCTTTCCAGTTATGAATGCAGTAATATGAAGTCATTGTTTAACTGTTTTATATCAGTTTATCTCTTCTGTCTCTATGTAGCTGAGGAGCTCCTTCAACAAAGCATTCAGCATTAAGAAAGGCTCCAAAACATACTCTGACATTGAGGAAATTGCCACCCCTGACTCCTCAGCTCCCAACTCTCCCAAGATGCCTCATGAAGGGGGAGAAGGAGGAGACGGCCTGCTGCCTTCCCTCAAAACCTCAGCTTCAGCCACCTCCTCTGTGTGAGTACACAAACACCTACTCCACCGCATAGCTCAGCAGTGAGATGGCAGTTTTCGACCATGAAAATTTCTTATAAGAGCTCCTCGGCTTTTTCCAGGATCATGGAAAGTACAGAAGAGGGAGACGCCGAGGAAAGCGCAGTATCAGAGTTGCGCTCAGAGCTCTGGGTAAAAGAGAGGGAACTGACGGATATTCGACTTGAAGCCTTAGACTCTGCACATCAGCTGGAGCAGCTCCGAGAAGCCATGAAAAACATGCAGGTTTGTTTTGCTTACTGCATGTGTCTTTGTTCAGTTACCTGTCTGCAAAGCTGTTCTTACAATTTAAAACTTTATTCTGCTCATGTTTCAGTCGACGGTGGAGAACCTGAAGGCAGAAAATGTCAATTTAAAAACAGGAACCCAGCATCTCCCTGGCTCTGGCCCCACCTCGTCCACATCCCAGCCTTCAGGCCTGGCGTCCCTCCTGGGGCCCTCTCTGAGGCAGCCGATGAGCATGTCCCTCACCAAATCTTTCAGCCTTAGTCTGAATGATTGTAAAGATCCAGGTCAGAGACCAACGAAGCCTTAAAACAATGTTTAACTCATAAAGAAGTGCAGCGTGCGTCTACTCCTCATTTTCCTCCTCTCTTGCAGAAGTGTCTCAAGGTGACATGCTAAGCGCGTCTTCTCAGCGTGAAGAAGTGTGTGCACGTCTGCTGGTCCGTATTGGAGACCAAACAGAGGTAAACGTGGAACACTTTCAATACTTAAAATGTCCGATAATGTCAAGAGCTTTAACTGGACAATCTGGATGTTAAGTGTCTGTTTCCTTTCTATCTGTAGGATGGTAAACAGCAGGAGTACTACCTTGGCTCAGTACTGATTAATGCGAGGACTGACTGGCCCTGTCTTGACTCCCTCATAGACAAGACCTTCAAAGTAAGTCTTGTCTTGTAAATCTGGTCTCCTTTTTTTATTGAGTGGACATTTGTAGTTCAGTAGCCTGGCTGTGATTTGTTTGCTCAATCGTAAAATTTTAACTGCGATATATTTGTCCTTTGTTTAGGATTATTTAAATCAAGTGGACCCAACAGCCAGCTTGGGTCTGACCAGTGACTCCCTGCACATGTACCAGTTTACCCAGGGCAGGCTGAGGGTGATTGGAGGGGACAAACCCCAAGGCTCACCTTTTCGATGTCTTGGCAATGGCCCCGCTCGCATTTATGTCACCTTGAAAGGTTAGCAGATATAACAAGTGCATTCAATGCTTTTGCTTATGTATTTTTTTTTCCCATGTCCTGTCTCTCTCCCCTCACCTCCAACCAGTCGCAGCGGATGGCTGCCCCTCCCTGAGTTGGTTGGAGTGGCGTGGTCGGAGTTTTTCCTTCCCACTATCGCCAAGTGCTTGCTCATAGGGAGTTTTTTGATTGTTTGGGTTTCTTCATATTGTTGTAGGGTCTTTACCTTTCAATGCAAACCAGCTCGAGGTAAAAGTTGTTGTGATTTTTGTACTATATGAATAAAAATTGAACTGAAAACAATTTGTTTTGCTTAGAAACATTGTATTCAAAACTCTTATTGACGTCTGTTTTCTTAAATTAATTACATGTAGCATTTTACCTTTTACATGATGCTAGTCTCTAGTAATCTTAAAGATATTTTTATTGTAATCTGAGGCCTATTTTGTAAATGTAAAATGGTTGGCTTCTGGGTCTTAGATCCCAGAGTGCTATTAAATAGCCACAAGATAAAAGTAGGACTTCGGCAATGTAATGAAGGCATGTGATGGTTTATCTAGACCAGGGGTTGGCTACTCGTGACCCTCGCTGTGGTTCCTGCAAGCTTTGAAAGAAAAAAAAAAGCCCCTCTTCAATTGTTTGGTTGGAGGGGCTAAAATTACTACTTTACTTTTGATGTTGAAGGTTAAGCCCCCCTGAGACCTAGACCAACTGATGTTATTTAATTTTAAGTACTGGATCTAGTATAAAATTAGACAATTTAGTTATTTATTTGTTTATTTTTTTTAATAGATGCAGTTTTTATGTGTGTATTGTTATTCTGTAGTAAATGCTACATGCATCCTCTTGCTCATCCTCCCCCCTGTGTCTGGAACTCTTCAGGTCTCCAGGAAAAATGTGTTGACTCACTGGTGTTTGAGACTCTGATTCCTAAGCCCATGATGCTGCACTATATCAGCCTACTGATGAAGCACAGGCGACTTGTTCTGTCTGGGCCCAGCGGGACAGGAAAGACTTACCTAGCTCAGCGTCTGGCCCACTACCTCCTGCAGCGCAGCCGGACCGACTCGACTGAAGCTGGCCACGAGCCCGGTCTCCTGGGTCGCAGCCCTGCTATCACCTTCAACATGCACCGTCAATCACAGAAGGTAAAACCTGATTAAGGATTTTTGGTGTTTTTTGTTTCTTTTTCTTTCACAGGCAAGTATGAAAATGTGTATTCACCTTTTGTCACTTTCACAGGAGCTGCAGTTGTATCTGTCAAATCTAGCAAATCAGATTGACAGAGAGTGTGGAGGAGAACTTCCCCTGGTTGTTATCATCGATGATATTAGCGATTCAGCGGCCATCACTGAGCTTGTTAATGGAGCGCTCACCTGCAAGTATCACAAATGGTAAGTGACTTTGAGAATTACTGTATTTCACCAAGAAAATCAAATACGCTTTGTTTAATCAAAGAGTAACGAGATTTTCTCTGTTGGTGTTTCAGTCCATACATAATTGGAACGACCAATCAACCTGTGAAAATGACATCTAACCACGGGCTGCACCTTAGCTTCAGGTAGGTAGAGGACTGGATAAAGTATACCCCGTTACCCTGTTCCACTCTTACGCAAAAAATAAGTGTTTCTTGCATATGGCCACAGGATGGTGATGTTCTCCAACAACGTAGAACCAGCAAATGGATTTCTGCTGAGGTACTTGCACCGTAAAGCTGTGGAGGCCTACCAGGACGAGGAGCAGGACTTGGCTCGCCACCAGGAGCTTCTCCATGTTCTCGACTGGATCCCTCAGCTCTGGTACCATCTGCACGCGTTCCTGGAGAAACACAGCACTTCAGACTTCCTCATAGGTGAGATATTAGCAGACAGTCAGCAAAATCTGACTTGGGTACTTGGGAGAGAGTTGTCATGATAAAGTTATTAGGATAAAGACCTGTTAACAAAAAACACTGCCTCCTCCAGGTCCCTGCTTCTTCCTGTCGTGCCCAGTGTCAGTGGCAGAGTTCAGGCAGTGGTTCATTGACTTGTGGAACCACTCGATCATACCGTACTTGCAGGAAGGAGCCAAAGATGGCATTAAGGTGAACACGCACACATTTCCAAAATGTAACAGTAGTGGAACAAACAATAACCCCCTCTATAACAATACTGTTTTTACTGTGGACTTGTCTTTTCCTGTCAGGTCCATGGGCATAAATCAGTATGGGAGGATCCGGTGGAGTGGGTGAGAGGCACCCTCCCTTGGCCCAACGCACAGCAGGACCAGTCCAGGCTCTTTCACCTACCTCCTCCTAGCATAGGTCCACTCAATGAGGAGAAGAAGCCTCCTAAAGACACACCTCCACCCAGCACACTGGAGTCAGACCCACTGGTGAGTGATTTCTTTTGTGCCAAGATGAAAAATGTGCTTTAGTCCATTTTGATTTGCTAAGACTGGAGAATACTGGAAGGAATACAAACAAACTGACAAAGAACATGAGTCATTACTTGATCATAGTGCAAAAAAGGTTTATGTTGCAAGAGGACTGGAGAATGTAGAACCTGCAACACCTCATCTAGCAGCTCACTGTTACCGGGCCATCTTGCTCCATTACTCACAGAAATATTTAAAACTGTCTATCGGTACTAAATTCTCAAAAAATATACAGAATTTCCTGCGAATGCTTCAAGAAAAGCCTGTTTCCTAAATTGAGTCCTTTTATTCTGACACAGTTGAGGTAGAAAATATGTCTTTAGCATTAGAAAACACATTTTTTTTTAAAAGAGCCTCATTACAAACATTCAGTTCTTTTTTTGGACAGTCAAAAAGCCACCATACACAATGCTGGCCAAGCAGTTATCAGATTAAAAGTTGAATAACTTAATGTCTAATTCAAGCCATATTTCATATATCCAAAGCCAAATCTAACCATAGGGGGAGAACAGATGTCTAGTAATCTTCTCTGTGGCTAACTCTTCTTCTGTGTCTCCTCCTGCTCCACAGATGGCCATGCTGCTGAAGCTCCAGGAGTCAGCCAACTGCATAGAGTCTCCAGAGAGGGAAGGCAGTCTTGATCCCACTCTGCAGGCTACACTCTGAGTAGACTGTCAATAAAGCTAAGGAACTGTCGACTCTACAGTACGGCTCTCGCAAATGCAGTTCAAATGAGAATTTAAAGACTCCAAAATGAACTTTAATGTGTGCTCAGTGAGCAGTTACAAAGCTAAATGTAAAGAATCTACAGAGAGAGAGAGTAGGAGGATTATGGACAGCGGACAATGGGTTTGCTCCTACCGGATATCAGAACATTGGAAAGACGATGAAACCGCTTTGATAGGAAGCGACGGGGAAAGATGGAGTCTTATCCCTTCTGCTCTCAGCTGGCATCAGATGGGCTGTTGTTGAATCTGCAAGTGCATGGTGACCAAAATAGTATAAAACAAAATATTACCTATAACCCCGTTGAATATTTGTTCCCTTAATTTTGTTTTGTTTGGTTTTTTTTACTGCTGCAACCCTCACGACAACTATTGGTGCTTATAGGTTTATTTTGGAGGCACATGTGTCATTTCAGGAAAGCAAACTACAGAAAAACAGAGTCTGATCACTCCCCAAAAAGTAGGACCAGCACTTGACTACAGCCAAAATGCACTTTATTTTTTTACTTGTAATAATTGGATTTTAGGAGGCCGTGTCAGTGACTGTGTATCAAAAGGGGGGATCAGCTTGGCCAAATCATGCAATTCATTCGTAAATCCTCCAGATGGCAGCATCTATTGATTCCTGCCTCTCTTCTCTTCATGGTGCGCTTTCAGTCTCACTAAAGGTGCTTGGTAGAATTTAACGCACACTCAAAAACACAACTATGAAAAAGGCCTTGAATGTCTTCTTCTTTTCAGTTCTGCCATTTTGTCATTTATCGAATAAACAGAACTGCGAAGCTGTAAAGAGCAACGTGCATGGGGTGAAAACTGAAATGAATGATGATTTAATTTTGGGTTGACTCTGTAAAGAGAATGTCATCATACGTGGACTCAGTAACCAGTGTTATGCTGATATTATAACCACAGGAAGTCAAGTCAATGTACTGAATTATAAACACAGAGAGAGAAAAAAATCTAAGAAAAAAAACCACCCACAACCTGCTTGTTTATTGAGCACCGTTTCTGGCTATGCTTGCGTATACTCTGTATTTAGATATCAGTTTTAAAACACAGACTTCTCTTGTAATAGCTGACGACACAGCTCTGAAAGTCTTGATTTTGTAGGATTTTTTGTACCGAGTCATCTTCAGTGATCGCCTGTATGCCGGCATTTATCACCTGTGTCATCATCCCTGAAGCAGAAGCAGAAATCTTTAGCAAAAAATAGCCGTAACATTTTCCTTCCTCTTTCCTTTACTTCCATTTTTTTTAATTAAAAAAATGACTTTCTGCTAATTGTCAGTTTTCCTTTTCTCACGCGGTTTGAGTTACCGTCAGGAAAGACTGAGTATGTGATATTTTAATGTGACTCCTCCCATTTTCTTTCTTCATTGGTTTGCACATGAAATATGCTAGAGGTAGTAGATGACAGTATTTATTGCTCACATCTTGACTGTTAACTGAGATGAAGTGAGAAAGTATAAAGAGTGGTGTAAGAGGAGGAAACTGTAGGTTGTTGGGATACTCTTAAAACCCATAGCTTGACCCTGAAGTACCTCAGACTGCCATACTCTGCCCAGATGTTCCTCTACTGCTGTGAAGTAGAGGCACGATGCCTAAGTCTATCTGTGCCTGAAACACAATTTGGCCTAAATAGCTGCTTTGATCTACCACACAGAGGCCTCGATCTAGAGGGAACATAACTAGTTCCACTGACCTACTCTGATGTCACTTCCATGTCATCACTTTAATGCCCAAATTTGGGTTTCGAGTGGGTTATTGACATATTTGGAGCCTTTGACAGGTAGTCAACGTGATAAGCTGTAAGTTAAGATGATGTGTGTGTCAGTAAACTGCAGTGAATGCGAATGTGTATCATGACTAGGCTGCTTTGCACGATTGACACCATTTTCAACTTAAGCTTGAAGGTCTTGTCGTCATTAGGGAGTTGCCTGAGAAGTGGGAAGCTGCGTGAGAACAGATGCAAGCCTGGAGATGTAATGTTGATGCATGTATCCCTGGTGTGTTTCCAAAGTTTCCTTTCATTGGACCTACCGCACTTAAACCTTATCACGGGAGGGATTTTTAAATAACTGGATATCTTCCTCTTTTTCACATTGTTTTTAAAAGCAGACATGTGGTTTTTTTGTGTTTTTCTTATGCAAATATTTGTAAAGATGTTTTGTTTTTCCTCTTTTGTACATTACATCACTATTGTAAAACACTGTAAATAGTCACTGCATCTGCGACAACAATCACTTAAAGAGAGATCTAAGAGAAAGTTGGGCCCGCGTATGCAGAAAATGAGCATCCTCTGTGGTTGTATTGTCTTCCTCCAGCAGGAGGGAACACTTGGCTTAAAAGTGGGCTCAGTAAAGGTTGTATGGCATGTCTCTATAACCACATTAAATCCCATATGTCTAACATTGAGCAATTGTTACAATAAAGTCATGCCATTCATCACATCACTACCTGTTTTCTACCTGTTGTTTGTTTATAATCCACTGGGGGGCGCTAATGGGCCACTGTCAATTAAGTTGAACGACCACTCTCTGATGTATTTGATGGTTTCTTAATTATCAGTTTAATTATCAACAGGTGTGTTACCTGAGTTAAAAGTAGGCAGCTTTTTTTCCCTTATATTACTTTACCTTCACTCTTCCAATAGAAGAAGATGTGGCTTAAGTGGGTAGGCGGGTGCAGAAGTCATGGGAATGGGTGGAGCAGCCCACCAGCTCTTAGTATATATGTTACCTAAGACTCTTCCACCCCCTCATCCCGAGGACTTGACGTCTGCCAGGAAGATGCCAGCCAAACCTGCACCTATCAAGAAGTCACCAGTCAAGAAGGCCGTGGAGAAGGCGCCTGAGCCCGTTCCACCCGCGGAGGCTCCACCTGCTGAGGCCGCACCTGCTGAAGCTCCTCCAGCCGAGGCAGCTCCCGCAGCCGAGGTAGAAGCAGCTGCCGCCCCACCAGCAGAAGACACCCCCGCTGCTGAAGGAAGCGCTCCCGGTATCTTGACAGACCGTGAAAGACTCTTGGGAACGGAATGGAGTTGCAAGCTAACATTACTAACCGTGACTATGCGTGGGTAGCTCTCGTGTTTAACAGTTTTTGATTTAATTGGAGAAAATGTCTGCATATGTTCTTAAAGTTATACGCTTTTGTTGCATCAAACAGCTTTCAAGCATCCTAAACTCAGTGATTAAAACTAAAGTGAATGCAATGCAACAACGTGCTTCCTAATTGTATCAAGTGACTCGTAACAGTGCAATTGTTACTATTATTATTTTTTTTTTATAACTACTAACTTTGAACAAGGCTGCCATAATTTACAGCCTGTACTAGCAGTGGATCAGAATACACATGCAAAGTGCACCCCCCGCCATTCTCCCCTTTCCACAAAGTTGGGATGTGAATTCTAGGAAAACTTGAAAAAACAAACATAAAAAACAAAACTGAACAAGACAAAGTTTACCAATTTAGAGCAATAACCCTCCATTTTAAGTGACGGGGAACTGAGAAGACCAGTTGCTCTAGTTTTAATGGTTTTAAAAGCCATATGGTTTCCATTCTTGCTTGCTGTAGGATTTCAGCTGTTCCACAGCTTAGGATTCCTTTGTCATATGTTTTTCTTTCATGTTTTAAGTAGGTGACAGGTCTGAACTGGGGGCATGGCCATTTGGGACCCTTTAATACAGAGCTATGCAGTTGTAATATGTGCAGAATGTGTTTAGGGACTGTTGCTGACATAAGCAAGGCTTTCCCTGAAAATGATGTAATCTGAATGGCAACATTTGTTGCTCAAATCTGTGTACATTTAAAAAAAATACTCATAATTTCCAAAAAAACTCTAATCTCACTTTGTCAGTTCACAGATAAGAGACCTAAATGTGTCTGAGCTAAGAAAACGTGGCTGAATTTCTGGATCTTGCATTTTGCTTTGCATGCGACTTGAATTTGTTGGCATGGTGACATTTTTGTTGTTACCAGCAGAGGAGAGTCTTATTAGTTGGGAGATGTCCCTCCATTTAGTTATACAAAAAGTTTTTTTCAAAAAGCAAAGGGATTTCTTATTTTTCACATTTAATATGTTGTCTTTCTACTATTTTAAATATAATTTAGTGTTGAAAGGATTTGCAAAACATTGTGTAGTGTTTTAAATTATACTTTACAATCTGAAACTTGTATTCATTTACTGTAGCATCAAAATGTAATGTAACTCAATCTACCAAGTTTTACTAAAAGCTGTAAACTACAGTGTGTGCTACATAAGCAAAGTACGACAAACCTCTGTAAAAACAAATCTCTCATCCTTCTACTCATGTTCAGCAATTTAGTCCAAGTGACCACACAGGAGGCACAATAGTATTGCCCCATTAACTGTAAACGCCACCTCTTGAAGCCTTTTTGCAGACTGAAACTAAAGCTAATGGATCAAAAGTTACACTCTTGTATCAATACTCTGAACCAATTCTTCATTTTATTAATGTGTTTTTTGGCTTTAAACCTTGATACATAACCCTTAACCTTAACTGATGGCAATATGACAGAAAACGGAGGAGATTCAACAGCTACTAAGAGTAAACTTACACCACAGGCAGTCCGCACACATACGCAAGCTGATATGCAACATGTGTTTGTGTTCCACTGTGCACTTCTTGTGTTTCTGTCTGTAAATGTGTTTGTGTGTTCATCTTCCGGCTTTCTTAACAGATGAGGTTTCTGTGTGTGGAAATTTGGTCGCCTTTTTGTTCTAGCACATAGACCTGTGAGTTCAGAAAGCTGTACCCCACACTGCTCTTTCCTGCTGCTTGCTCGATGGAGTATACAGTGACGTGAAAAAGAAAGCTTTTATGGGACTCTATGCATTCCTGTGGAAAGAACGGTTTCCAAAGGAATTAAGAGGGTAGAGAGCAGCCAGTTGCTGGTAATCAAATGCTGGTTAACTGATCATTCGCAAGTGTGAGCACCTCTATAAAAGAAGTTTTGGCAGCTGACTGGTATGGAGCATTCACATGCGTGTGTTAACACAACGCGAGAATCGTCTCAGGAGTGGATACCAAATTCACCCCAAGGTCAGACTGTAAATTTAAATTCCAAACAACACATTAACATATTAAATGTTAAAGTTCATGACAGTACAATTAGGCTTGTTTGGAAGGGTTGCCAAGAGGAAGCCTTTTCTCTCTAAAAAGAACTTGGGAGCTCAGCTTAGGTTTGCTAAGTAGCATCTGAAAAAACCACAAGACTTCTGGAACAATGTATTTGTTCCAGAGCGGAGATGCTTGGCCATAATGCACAGCACCACATTTGGGGAAAAGCCAAACACAGCATGCTGCATGCAAAAGAATCAAGATGTTGCAATGGTCCACTCAAAGTCCTGACCTCGGCACGAATGAAATGCTGTGGCAGGACCTTAAGAGAGCTGTGCATAAACAAAACCATGCAAATCTCAATGAACTGAAGCAGCCTAAAGAAGAGTGGGCAAAAATTCCTCCACAAGAGACTGATAGTTATGCAGAAAAGGATTACTTCAAGTTATCACTGCTAAAGTGGTCCTGTAAGCTACGGAATATGACATATATTAAGTTTTCACAAAAAAGTTCTGTGAAAACTTTCTTTTTCACATAACTGACTGTAAGTTTATCAAAATACCTAAAAAAAACAAAAAAAACAAAACAAAAAACGTTCGATTACCTGCATGAATAATGTCCAATTGTACGTATCTAACTGGCTTCCCTAACGGCATTTTAATGCTAGCTACTGCTCCTGCCGCTGAAGATGGTGCTGCTGCTCCAGCTGCAGATGCTCCAGCAGATGGTAAACATGAACCACCGCATACACCAACATTAATTCTCAGTTACAAAATACTGCAAACAGTGATAAGTGATGATTACTTTATTAAAAATAAGTACTTCCCATCATGATTTTCCCAATCTGTGAGAAGGTAACCTCCTGATGCCTTTTTCTCTGCAGTAAAATGGTTAGTTTTTGTTTAAAGGTTTGGACAT
Source organism: Etia nguti (assembly GCA_015106755.1). Taxonomy (NCBI): domain Eukaryota; kingdom Metazoa; phylum Chordata; class Actinopteri; order Cichliformes; family Cichlidae; genus Etia; species Etia nguti. Next base: position 38,264 of record VUQG01006715.1, on the reverse strand, counting down.
TTACATTGTTGAATGCTGCTATATGGAAAAAATACTCAATATATGTATCAGGTATTTTTTTTCTTGTATTTGTTTATAAAAATGTAAATATTCTGCTTTTTTAATGCTAGCTGCTCCAGTAGAACCTGCTGTAGTTGAGGAGCCACCTAAGGCCCCCACACCACCACCTCCTGCAGGTAACACTAACATCTGATCCTGCTTTGTACACCCAGTGAGAGATTATAACATTGTCAAATTGAGCATTAATCTCCAAAAACAATTACATATTAAGTTTTGTATGTAAAGAAATTAAAGACAGAAATATTCTTATTTGAAAAGCTGGAAATGATGAATGGATTCTGCTTTAAATCAGATCTTGTATCAACATATTGTTGATACAAGCATCTTGCTAATTATCCCATTATGTGTGTATTTTTAACTGTTTTCGAAGCCATACTTTCTGTTGTCTATATTAAGAATGCTTTATCAATCTTCACTGCACTAAACCTCTCACAGTCCCCACCAGTGCTCCTTTGGACGTGTCTGTGGATGATGTTAATGACTCCAGTCTCACTATTAAGTGGAAGACACCAGAGACCATCGGAGACTCGGGCCTGGATGGATACACCATCGAGTACTGCAAAGATGGAAGTAAGTCTGCATATGTGTGTCGCATGTATGTGAGAGTGTTTGCTTGCACCTGTCCCCAGCGTGTCAGAGGGCAAATATACTCATTGCTGGGTCCGGGCCGTATACGGCAGGCATCAGTTTACCGGCTGTCGCTGTATCTCCCGACACCACTTTTAGAAGCGCTCATTTGCCCAGATGACGGCATGCCTTCTGAGATTTCATCATGGTAGCCAAAGTATACTTTTTATGGGCAGGTTGTTTGTAAACTGGTGTCGACAGGTGATAAACCACTTAAGTTTAATTGAGGGGTTTTTAACATTCAGGAAAATTAAAATAAATAAAAACCATCAGGAGAAAAAGTGGATGGTTTGCATTCTTTTTGCAGTATGGAATAATGCCCCTTAAAGCCTCTCACTAACACAGATCCTTGGTTTCCCAACAGCAACAGACTGGGTTGTAGATAACGAGGAGCTGACCGCAGCTAACCGATACTGCATCAAAAATCTGAAAGCAGGTGATTTGCTGCGTGTCCGCGTGGTGGCTGTAAACCCCGGTGGCCGCAGCGAACCTGGGACACTCGCTGACCCTGTGCCAATCCGTGAGGTCGTCGGTGAGTCATTATTGCACGTCACTATCAGACAGCTTCTAGTAAAGTTGTCTTTTGTAGACAGCTTTTTAAAAAAAAGCAAAAATAAGCACTCAAAACATCACATAACACACAACACTTACAAGTTAGTCTTCACAGAAAGTGTCAAACCAACTCTAAAAACCTGATGGTCTCATAATTCATAAAAAGTTTCTTTAAACCTTTGTTGCTAAGTTCCCATGACATCATTCTTTTTGCAGAAGGAACCAAAGGCGCTAGCTTGCTCGGTACAATGACAATTTCTATTTCATAGTAAGAATTTACATAGAGAATATACTGTGCAACTCTGCACAAGACGTCCCATACCAAAACCTTACAGCTAAGCTTTCCATTGCTGTGAATCCACCTGGTAAAATGGCTGTCTCCAACTCTTTATCAGGAGCTCTAACATAGTTGTAACTTATGACCTATCCTTAAAATACTCATGTTACAACCAGTGAGGTAGAGGTGGTATTAACTGCCGGTGCCTCGGACGGATTGCACAGATGCAAGCACATAAATCGCAAACGTGCTGACAAGAGCTTTCATTAGCTGTAAGTCATGCTTTCATTTGCATGTACGCACATCTTCAGTCAAGACTGCTGGTTGGTACACTTTCAATTTACAGAATGTTCCTGTAATTTTATACATACATGAAAATATATAACTAAACTAAATATAAAACAAAATAGCAAAAATAGACTATAAATAATGAATAATGAACTTCCATAATTAAAATGGTTTCTTTGGGTCAGTTTGCAGCTTTGGTTCAGACAACAATATCTCTTAATATACAGTAATGTACAAAAGCCATCCCTTGTTTCTTTGTAATTTGCTAGGAAGAAGCTGCAGCATTTTATTGAAATGTCCACACATACATGCAAATACTTTATATAAAGCAAAAACAGAGTTTGCACAATTCTAACATGGTTGAAAGTCAGTATTTGCTATGAGCACCTTTATTCTTCAATGCAGCCTAAACTCTGTTAGGTGAACTTTCTTGTAATTTCTGTAAGTACTATTCAGGAATCGTACTCCAGGCTTCTTGAAGGACATCCAAAGCTGTTATTTGGATGTTGGCGGCCTTTTGTTCTGTTCTCAGTCAAGTGGATCACACACTGCTTCAGTCATGTTTTTATGTCCAGGCTCTGGGGAGAACAGTCCATGACTGAAAGTGTTCCATTATCTGTTTTTCTATCCAGGTATTCTTTTACATCATTGGCAGTGCTGCCAATGAGATTTTTTACAGATAGTAATAATTTTTTTGTGTTCTCAATTCCAAAAATTTGAACAAGATCCACAACACCACAGGTTGAAAAGCAGACAGAGCCTCCACTGTGTTTTAAACATGGCTGTAACTCACTCATTGCTAAGGTATGCTAAGTATTTGAGAAGTTGCTCTCTAGAAATCACCTTGTTGGTGCAAAAATACTATTTTATGTCTATCAAACTGTGTTATCTTTGACCTTTTTGTGTCTTTCAAAAACTTTGAAAGAACATCAGAAAGCCTGGATAATTATTGCTCAAGAAAGTCTGGCTCCTTGGAAGCAAAATGAAGGCTGACTCAAGATTTTTGCACAGTACTGTATTGCTATTGCAGTTTGGTACACTCCTTCATGAACTGTGTCTGTGAAACAGTAATTCATTTACTTATCACTGGGTAAGAGTTTACTCACAAAATGCCTGACACGGTTATAGCTAGAAGTAAGTAGGCGTATGCACCAGGCCCAAATGGGCTGTTATAAGTACTCATTAGCAAATATTAACATGCTTGCCCTAAGACAGGGTGCGTTATATCTGCTAAATATCAGCATATTAGCATGACCACCATGGAAAACATGTTAAAGCATTTGAGAGCATTTGACTCCAAGCACTACTGTGCTCAAGTGGGGCCAAGCACAAAAAGAGACTGCCTAGTACTATATAACTAATAATGGATGCAGCCTTTTTGTGCTTTGCTTATGATTGCATCAACAACTATCCTTTCCCCTTTGACCAATGCATTCTTGTTAAAAATGCAAAAATGTGGATGTTCTGGCTGATGGTTGTTACGACCTTTTTAAAATTCCCTACTTTAACCTTTGCTTCACTATTGTGCTGTGCTGGCGTGTATTACAAAGTACAGCTCCAGAATACACAGAGACTCTCTTTTCACCACACTTTTTAAATCGCTCGCAGTACTTTTTTTGTGGTTTAAACCACAGTTGGTTTATTTTCCGTAGTTTTGATTCTGAACCCACACTGACTTAGTGCAGACCTGAGTTGACATGCCCCAGTTACCCACAGCTTACTGTCTCTAGGTGTATTTCCTGGTTGGTGAAACATGAGCCTAATTGTTGGATTCTGTATGGCTTGTTGAGGTTAAATTCAGCTGTGTGTCAGTCACAAGCTGTCCAGACCAGACACCCATCCACACGTTTAAGCTTTAGAGGAAGACATGCTGTCCTACATATGCTGAAAGCCCCCTACAAAGACATTTTATCCAGAGACAATGGCAGATTATAGATTCCTTGCAAGGGGGACTTACAGGCTGCTGGATGCCACAATGCCTGCAACACTTCTGAGCATTGCTGGGAAGTGTGCTGATTAGCAAGGATTAGTGTTTGAGCCAAATCTGGAGACAGCCCTGATCTACTTGGGAAATGGTTGTTCCACAAGCAAGATCCCATCCTGAGTAGCAATGATACATTTGAAGCAATGATACGGTGACAAATGTAAGAACAGGAAGGCAAGATATCAGGTTAGATTTAGTGCATCAGAAGGAGAAGATGTAAACACTCTTATAGCTAGAAGATGGAGGTGGATGGGGTGCCCAATGGGAGGGTTGTTTGAGTGGATTAGGAGAAACAGGCTGTAGGAGGGTGAATGAGGTGAGGGAGGGCAGGAGCCTGGTGGTTTTATTTATCCTATAAGCCCAGAGAGCTTTTCAGACATTTGCTGCTCATGCAGAAACATGTGAGAGATGCTGTTCCTGATACTTAGCACTTGGCATGAAGGAAACCATCCAACAGAGAGCCCAGCTAGATGTCTGCGATGCAAGTTCACCTGTTTGATTTTAATTCACATCAGGAGTTGCTGCAGTTGTCTGTAGATGTGATATCGCAACCACTGCTCAGTTGAAAGTGTTGACATGTATTTGTGGTTTCTTTGGGCACGACATGAGGGCTGTGCTCTCAGGGTTCCGTCTTTCTTGTCACTAAAGCTATTTTAGGAGCTGCTGGTTTGAGGGTCTTACTTGTTCGGCTCTCCCTGCCTAGATACTGCACTTTTCATTAAGCACGCAGAACCTTTGTTCAGATTTCACATGTCTTCATTTTTTGTTTTGTTTTGTTTGGTCCTGCAAAAACTGGGTCATGAGGCATAAGCGCTTAAATAGTGGCCTGAGTGTGATGATGTGTCAGGTGTACTTACATCAGTATGAAAAAATGGTCTAAGATTTTATTTTAGCTTGTTTTTTATGTTTTTGAGGAAAAGTTTTACATTGAAAAACTGAAGTGAAAGTGCAATGAGCTGACGCTGACTTTTAAAAAAATCTTTGATTATCAAGTTAGTGTTTAATTGTTTGCCTTTCGCACACATCGCTGTTTCAGATTTGTTAGTTTTGTCCTGTTAACAGTGCATTTTCCAGATACTTTTTCTTTTGCAGCTATACACACATTATAATCATTACGTTTTCTAAAGCTAAATGCATATTCACACCGTCAGCTTCTCGGCTCTTAGGATTATTTTTTCTTTCCTGAATTTGCATAGTTAAAACTGTTGTGGGTTCATTTTAGCCTCTTCAATCATGTTCTTGTAGACTTTGCAGCAGCAGTAGCTGCTCTATTTAGGTCCTGTTGACCTGTTATTTTATGCATGTGTGACCACACTTTGAAGAGTCTGACAGGATGTGTATACACCATGCTTTATGCTGTTAGCATGTAATGTTAACTGTTAACAAAGTGAAGCAGTAAATCAGCAGCAAATCAGCTCAGTCAGACTGTAGAAGATGGATGAGGTGAAAAATAAACATGCTTGATTTGACTTTGCAGACCGTCCCAAGATCCGCTTGCCTCGGGCTCTCAGATCCCGCTATGTCAAGAAAGTTGGCGAGCAGGTCAACCTGGTCATCCCGTTTCTTGTAAGCTGGCATGTGTGCACATTCGCTGTATTAGTCAGTGAGGAAACATAAAAGGCTGACAGATACGTTTTTGAACACTTCGGTTTACTTTCCATTTAACCGTTCTTTTTTTTCAACTCCTTAGGGAAAGCCTAAACCTGCAGTGTCCTGGCTTAAAGATGGTCAGCCTGTGGATACCAAGAAGGTCAATATCAGGAACAGTGACAAGGACAGCATCCTGTTCATCCGCAGCGCTCAGAGGGAGGACTCTGGTGTTTATGAGATGACCCTTAAAGTGGATAGCTTTGAAGATAAAGCTACAATAACCCTTCAGATTGTGGGTGAGTGACACATGAGACATAAAAGAAACTCTTTACACAAAGGAATATGTGAACGTGTCAAACTGTTGATTCACTTGAGGCCTTCCTGTTAAATCTGCTCAGCTGGCTGTGCAGCTGACTTATTGACTTCCTTGTTTCTAGACTTGGGACTTTCTCTGGGTATTAGCCAACATAAATTACATCTCTAACAAAGACGCCAGAGTGTTTGAGCCTTGTGCCAGGTTGATAAATATCTGGTCTGAGCTTTAAAGACATAACAGTTTAAATAGATGGTTTTCTTTTGAGTTTTCATGAATTGGAGTAAACGCTTGAAATTGTTAAAGAAGCAGGCTAGTTATGATTGTAATACCGTAATACTTACAGTTATGTGTCTCATCAGAGCGCCCTGGTCCTCCTGCTAGTATAAAGCTGGTGGATGCCTGGGGCTTCAACGCTGCTCTGGAGTGGACTCCTCCCAAGGATAATGGCAACACAGACATCACTGGATACACTGTCCAGAAAGCTGACAAGAAGACTGAGGTACAGTAGATATTTATTCGACGTGCACAACACCATATGTTACACCAGATCAGTTATATTGACATGAATCTCCACCACAGAAGCCCAGAGCATCGCTTTTTATTCATAGTTTGAGGTCGGATTTGCCCCACAGGTGTTGACATCTTTAACACGACACAGAACGATGTACATTTATGTGCATTTAACTCTGTTTTCAGTGTTTCATTCATTATGATGCAGTCAGGGTGAAGCCTTACTACCGCATATTGGTCTGTTTTATAAGGGTATTGTATTATTGGTGAATTTCAGATTAACTCGGAAGTCGGAATTAACAAGTTCCCGATATCAATTTTCATCTGGATTGGTTCCTCAACCGGGATTTCCAACTTGGAAATTCGGAGCAGGAGTTAACAATCAAAGATGGCAGCAGTGAATGTAACCAGTAGTAGATATCTAAATCTTTTAATTTGTACAGCCACTGTTGTGTATCTGTGATTTGCTAATAAGACATATGCAGAGCAGCCACTATTCGGGAATGTGCTGCAGCTGTGCTTTTAAGAGCAGAAACACAAGTATTATGCTGTATTGCTGGTGATGCGTGAATGGCTCAACCTTGCTAAGAACCAAAACGAATGCTTTTCCAGTTTCTGCAACAAGTTCTAACATCCAACTTCTGAGGTAGCTGTAAATGTTCTATTTACAGAAATGCACTAATCAGAATGTTTTTTGTGAAAATGGTCTTTTTTGAAGTGTGTTAGTGAATCAAAGACATTTTTCAGCTGGAGTTGTATTCGCTTTAAAATGAGCAGCGTTAGAACTTACAGAACAAAGCAGCCAAAGAGCACTGTGACCAGGTATGATTAAATAAATATTTAAATTGTGTGTGAGTGTAGGCAGGGCCTTGAAGAGACTTCACATATTACACGTGTAAGTATACTCAGTATACTTGAACATGGATTTTTTTTTTTTTTTAAAAAGAGAAGAACCAGGTTACAAGGTTTAAAGAAAATTTAAATAATTTATATGAAATGAAAAGAGGTGAAAGTTCATAATCATGGCTAGAATTCAGTGCAGTTAGGACACGTCAGGCTATCATTTCACACGTCTGATCCGACTGTTGTGTCTGCTGTCTCATGCAGGAATGGTTCACTGTGCTGGAGCACTATCACAGGTTAAGTGCCACCATCTCAGACCTTGTCATGGGCAACTCGTATTCCTTTAGAGTGTTTGCTGAAAACCAAGTGGGCATGAGCGAGAAGAGCGCTGTCACTAAGGAAGTGGCCACCATCCAGAAGACAGGTGACCTCCTGAATGCACACAGTACTTTAATTTGTCTCACGTTAGTTTGTTTCTATTACATAAAGTTTTAGGGACTGGGCTGCAGTACGAATGGATACTTAGATTTTAATGAGCTGTGGTTAGTTTGCAAGAATCTGAAGTGGAGACTTGAGGAGTGGGAATGAGCTTGGCACCGCTTTAAACATAAGTGGATAGCTCTCTTGGCAAGTGCTCCGCTATTACTGAAATAAATTTAAATAGGCTGCGAAATCATTAAGATGATTACCATAGTTGTGTTACAGTGTGTTTTATTGTTTAAGCAAATGTGTGTAGTAGGACCACTTTTAAACATAATGCAGTTCAGTACACCGCCACCTAATCAGACCTCAATAATAAACAGTAAAAAACAAAAATCTGCAGGTGCAGACAGTGCCTCCAAAACCCTAACATTGCTTCCTTTACAGGTATTGTCTACAAACCTCCTGAGTACCAGGAGCATGACTTCAATGAGGCTCCAAAGTTCACCACGCCCCTCAATGACCGAGCCGCCACCGTGGGATACACCACCAAGCTGCTGTGTTCTGTTCGTGGAAGTCCTAAGGTTAGACATGCATCAATACTCTCATTTACAAATGTCCAAAACGTTTCATTCATATTTTTTTCTTGTCTGAACATTTGCTTAGTATTTTATGATAGTTTGTCTTCTTAAAACATTTGTAATTAGATGTCTTAGATTTTAGGGAACTACTATGACAGTGGTTTAATATTAGAGATCAAATTTTTAACTACAAAAACATTCAAAACACCAACATCTTATATAAACAGCAGTGTCTATACAACAATTTATTGATAGTAGATCTTATCCGTTGGTATCATGGTGGTATCCTAATAGGTGATATTTAGAGCTCATGCTCACACTAAAAGTACAATCCTCGGAGGACATGGGGAAGCATCTGCTGATTATAAATAGAACTGGCCTATTGAGATTTGGGAGACTTTCCATATTACTGAACTGAAACAGTCTTATTCTTACCAGGAACCTTCAAAAATCCACTTTAAATAAGATATTAAGGTCACAGTTAAAAAAGGATGCAATCTGGCGCTCAGGGAGGGCTTCCACTGGTATGTTTATGTGGAGTTTCAGAATGTCTCTCACTGTTTGGCAGCAACTGCTTGGGTTAAACTTATCTTTACAGTTGTCTGACAGATGCAGGCAGATTAAGTGGCAGTTCAGAATGGAAATGCAGTTGATTATTCGTCCTAGCTGTCCTTGGCTTTTCACCCAGGACAGCAGCAGTTAGTCGCCCTGTGCATGCCAGTGTAGATGAGACAGAGCTAACAAATTTGGTACAGCACGCCACAAAAGCTAACGTTAGACAATGAAGAAAACAGGGATTGATGGGTAATTTTTTTGTAGTTTGATGTTTGTTATTTTTTGCGGTGTTCAGTATTTATTAGTCATTTTATGACAGTATGCCACGGTTTGGGACAGTGAAACTTATCACAGGCATCTAAGACAAAGTCTCTGTAGCTGAGAATAATGAGAAAGTAATTGAATTTGACCCTTTTCCTTCATGTTAGTATCTATAGACTAAGAGCTGTCCTTTCTAAATAAGTCTGTCTTGCCTTTCCCTGTGGAGTAAAAAGATTTCTCCAAGTAGTTGTATCATCTGTATGTCTGCTTAACCATGTATCCATCCATCTGTCATCTTCTGCTTATCCAGGGGAAACCTATCCCACCGGGCATAGGGCAGGGGCAGGGTACACCCTGGTCATCTACTTAAAGTATCGGTCATACACCGGTTAACTTCATGTCTTTACATAATCACTGTAAATTGAAATCTCTCATACTCCTGTAAGTGGGCTTGAAGTGTTTTATAGCATGTGTTTATCGAGCCACCTCCTCTTCCCTGGCATGGAGTTCAGTGTTGAGAGGTCCAGTAGAGAGGCATGCTCAGTAGTGTGATAGGTTGTCCAGCTGTCTCTGATAAAGAGCTGTCACATAGGGTAGGGGACTAAATTAAGGGAGTGAGAGGTGCGTGATAAGAAGGGCGGACAGAAAAAGAGACAGTGATAAGAAGTATAGATTGTTTTCCTTTCATGAGTGATTGAAGATGTGTTTGTATCACAGAGAGCACTATTTTTGCCACCCAAACAGCCCGCAGCTGTAGAACAAGTTTAAATAGCTCACTCTGTACCAAACAGACAGGAAAGAAAAATCATGACAGTTTAAGAGTAAGAAATGTAAAACTCAAGTTGAAAAACAACACCTCAGTGAAGCTATTGAGGCCGACCGCAAATGTCAGTTTTGCCAGGGTTGAGATGGGGGAAATTTAAAGACCAGTTTGAAACAGTAGGGAAACATTCACTGAGTGTTGGCCAGGGTTTTGAGGTTGCTAGGCTTTACTGAGGAACCAGTTATGTTTAGTCACAGCGGACAGTTTCAGTCAAAACAGAATTGGTCTGAAAATCAACCTTTGAGCTGTAGAAATTAATGGATTTCTTTGTATTTTCCCTTTTTAGCCATTTAACCATTTCTCTGTTGACCAAGTCTGTTGCCATGCCAACAGTTCTCTAAGGCTTTACATAGGTTAAAGAGCTAACATCGAAATCAGCATGCTCAAATATACACAATGATAATGTGACCATGTGTATATTTGGGAGGTTAGTCTAGTCTTGGGGAAATCTGAAATAAACCAAGGTGCACACAACCTGGTTGTCTTTAATTAACTTACAAACATAAATTGATCTTGATATTTCGTGGCAATCCTTCAAACAGTTGTTGAGTATTCAGTTTGGAAGTGGTAGACCAGTTGACTACCTTAACCATGCTGCTTGCATGGCTAAAACTGTCACACACTTTTTCATGTGTTTCTATTAGTCACCGTGTCTTTACAGATTGGTTCCTGATTCAATGTATCCGATGAATATTCTCATGTTGCACGAAGAGATAAACCTTGTAGATCCCATTTACTGTTACCATGATAATACATGCAAGATGTTGATTTTCATTAACTTTACCATGGAAGTACCAAGACATGTTAATTTATTTTGTTAATTTTTCTCTCATCTCAGCCTAAGATCGAGTGGTTGAAGAATCAAATGGTCATTGGTGACGACCCCAAGTATCGTCAGATCTCCAACCAGGGCATTTGCTCCCTCGAGATCCGAAAGCCCTGCAGCTTTGATGGTGGTGTGTACACCTGCAGAGCCAAAAACGCCCAGGGAGAGGCCACCGTCTCCTGCAAGCTCGAGGTCAAACGTATGTATCTATAGTCGATCAAATGGGGAAATATTTCTACATTTATTCTTCAACATTTTCTCCCCAAACTGTAATGAATTACTGTAACTATAAAAATACATTTACATCAATTTGAAAAGTGTATGTTTTTTTGTTTTTTTTAACCACAGCTACATTTTTGTTTCCTAAACAGAGGTCATTCTTCCAGATGCTGAGAAGGGGAAATAAACTATTATCGAAACTTCCAGAGGTAAGTTAATTAGCAAGTTAAGCAGTGTATTAAGGGACTGGGTTGTCAGACAGTCAAATATTCTAGTAAATATATACATAATACATAGAAATTGAGCAAATATATATTTCCAATCCAGCTAAACACAATTCACCAGCTATATCATCCCCCAACATATTTATTAAATTACAAATTTCCAACTAGTCTTGGCATCCACCTGTGCTGTGTGTCAGTTTGTAGTTATTGCTTTGTTTACTCTTCGAGGTGAGTCTCCCCATTCCTCCATAGGTGGCCTGTACTGTAAATTCCACTTAGCCATAAAAATAAAACCACTGACAGATAAAATCGATGATTTTGATATATATCATCATTATAACTCATCATGTTCCAATCTAATATTCTGCTGCGAAAACTCCTGGCAGTCATACTACTTAGACACATACCACTCACCTAGACACTGTTGAAGACCAAGAACACCCTATCTTTTCAGGCAGGGGCCTCTCCCTGTATCTCATGCAACATCACTATGACAAAGCATTTGTTATTAAAGCTTTCATCAGCAAACCCAGTTTCTGAGTTACTGGCAAGTTGTCATTTGAGATGAAATGGGACAGACTGATAATACCCGCAGAGCCACTGACCAGCCATGAGCTGAAGTGACAAACTCATCAGTTTAAAAAGCACCGCTCTTGCTCTCCTCTTCCCTCCTCATCTCATCTCTCCTCTCAGCCTTTATCCTCTGTGCATTTTGTACATTGCAAGCCCTGCTTTTAGATGTGGTAATGTGGCAAGGATTAATGATGGCTAAACAGAAATACCAAATCTGATGTTTTCACTGCTTTTATTATGCTATTTATATCCTCACTCTTAGACTGCCACATTCATGTTTTGGAATTGGTGTTTTAATTACTCCAGTGGTGTAGCATTTCACAGGGAGTGCCATGAGGCTTTGCTCAAAATTTCATTTTAACTATTAAGTTCTGACAGATAAGCAGATTCACATCAGTTGATGGCTCACTCAGCTATTATTTTTGTACACATCCTGTTGGCAAATTTCAAACAGAATGCTCTATTTATGTTGCTTTAGCCTGCCTAAAGTTTCATGCTCACCTGCAAGCCGCTTTGCAACCCACTTTATTTTCTTTTTATGCTGGATCTGACTTAATCAGTGTCAAATCTTTTGACACCTGCTGTTTATCTTTCTGCTATGCGCTTTCCATGGAGAGGTTCCCGAACCCAGTCACAGCAAACAAAATCTTCTCAGAGTATAGGGATCCTGACTAAATTCTAAAAATAACCACTTGTGATTTAATGTTTCTGTTCAGCTCCAATTAAATTTTGTAATATGCAATATAGGAGAAAAACCATTGTGCATTATTTTTGCACTTCGAACTGTTTCAGTGTCCTTTTTCAGTGTCCTTGGTTGTTTGACTTGAGGCAGTAAACTGGATGTAGTTGCCATGATACATACACACTCCAAACTTGACCTTGAATGTGGTCAGGGACACCAGTGTCTTCACATCATCCTGTAAATGGGGTCACATACCTTTCTACTCCAAATGCAACTTCAGTGTGTTCGGATGGGTTCACACCTGTATTTATGTACAGCTGTCCTCTTGTGATCAGATTACTGAAAAAGCGTTTTCAGGCCAAGTGTAAACTGTGCCCTATAAATGACGTGATCCTGCTTATAAGTCTCTACAAGGTGTCAGTATGTGATCCCATACAGCTCAGCCATACATGGGATGGCCCCTCATGGGGAGAAAGAAGGATTAGGCAGGATTCGCCATTGGGCGAGAGATAGGGGTGATGTCAGTGCAGCACTCGACAGCTTCTATAAATGACTCCAGATGATCTGACACACAGCCAAACTCTTCACATTACCATGAGTCAACAGGCCGAGTGGAGTGCTGTGAGAAGAGGGGAGAATGGGCTAAGAGAGCAGAAACTGAGGCAGAAAATACGCAGTTAAGCAATCTCACACATAAGCACACACCCAGACCTAAAAGACGCACAGACCTTAAACGAACCGTCACACTTTCTATCAGAATATTCCTGATTAAAGTGATTACCAATATTTCATGATTCCATTTAATGTCTTCTTACTTTAATTATCTTTCCACGTTTAAGAGGACCAGCAGAAGTCCAGGTCTTATGTTTTAAGGTAAGAGTTTGTGTGTATATGTACATCATTCAGTTAAAATAATTCATTAAATTAATGCACAATATGTCAATTTTATATCCTCTGTGGTGATGGAAATATGACTGCATGTGTGCAAATGTAATAAATCCCTCTCTTTTTTCTTCCAGAGTGTTTGAGAAGGTGCAAGTTGGCTGTGCGGCAGTGTGTACATAATGAAGAAATGGGCAGAACACCATACCAGCATCTCCATATCTATTTCAAATCACACATTCTGACTCTCCCACTCCTTCCAGCATGCATGGAAGATCCAGCCCATCCCCCGTTTGCCAAATGTTGTATGTTATTTCAGTTGGTGACATGTATGTAAAGCTATATTTACCATGTTTTTTTCCACCGGTGTCCATTTGCTGTTTGTAATAGTAAGTATATATATAAGATACATATATGTACTACTCAATAAAACAGCAAATCCTGGGAGATGCAATGCCTGTAGGGATGTTAAATAAAGGTTATATTTTATTATATGTTATGTGATTTTCTTTTTAAAAACATAAATTTAAAGATGCTTACAATATAGTGTCCCATATGGTATTAGAGTTATGTACAGTTATGAGATTCATAGGATTTTAATAATGAGACTTCAAGCTGTTCTGCATTATCGTTTAATGAAACAGCCCTTTGTAGACTGGTTGTCTGGCATTTTGATGAAATTCTGGTTATTCTGGTGGCATAGTGGTTAGCACTGTTGTTTCTCAAAAAGAAGTTTCTAGCCTTCGTTAAGTTTCTGTTCCTGTTCCGGTGACTCAGTGGGTTTCCAGGCTCTCTGGCTTCCTCTCACAGTCCAAACATACAGTTAGGTCCATAAATATTTGGACAGAGACAACGTTTTTCTAATTTTGGTTCTGTACATTACCGCAATGAATTTTAAATGAAACAACTCAGAATCAGTTGAAGTGCAGACCTTCAGCTTTAATTCAGTGGGTTGAACAAAAAGATTGCATAAAAGAGTTTCCTCCTTTTTAATGCTCTACCAGGCCTTTACTGCAGTGGCTTTCAGTTGCTGTTTGTTTGTGGACCTTTCTGTTTGAAGTTTAGTCTTCAACAAGTTAAAAGCATGCTCAATTTGTTAAGATCAGCTGACTGATTTGGCAATTCAAGAATATTCCACTTCTTTGCATTAATAAACTGGGTTGCTTTGACTATATGTTTTGGGTCGTTGTCCATCTGTATTATGAAATGCTGTCCAATTAGTCTGACTCCATTTAGCTCAGTTTGAGCAGATAGCATGTTTCTGAACACAGAATTCATTCAACTGCTTCTGTCCTGTGTCACAGCATCAATAAACACTAGTGTCACGGTGCCACTGGCAGCCATGCATGGCCAAGCCATCACACTGCCCCTGCCGTGTTTTACAGATGATGTGGTATGCTTTGGATCATGAGCTGTTCCATACCTTCTTCATAATTCTTTCTTGCCATCATTGTGGTAGAGGTTGATCTTGGTTTCATCTGTCCAAAGAATGTTTTTCCAGAACTGTGCTGATTTTTTTTTTTTTTTTTTTTTTTTTTTAGCAGCAAAATCCAATCTAGCCTTTCTATTGTTGGGGCTTATGAGTGGCTTGCGCCTTGCAGTAAACTCTCTGTATTTATTTTCATGCAGTCTTCTCTTTATGGTAGACTTGGATACCGATACACCTACCTCCTGGAGAGTGTTGTTCTCTTGGTCTGCTGATGTGTGAAGGGGTTTTTCATCACCATGGAAATGATTCTCCAATCATCCACCACTGTTGGATCTCCAGGTCTTTTTATGTTGCTGAGCACACCAGTGCTTTCTCTCTCAGGATGTACCAAACTGTAGATTTTGCCACTCCGGATATTGTAGCAATTTCTCAGATGGGTTTTTTTCTGTTTTTGCAGCTTAAGGATGGCTCGTTTCACCTGCATGGAGAGCTCCTTTGACCACATGTTGTCTGTTCCCAGCAACACCTTCCAAATTCGAGCACCACAGCTCAAATCAACTTCAGTCATAATGACATAACGAGCCCATCAAATAGCCTTTCAATCAACTGTCCAATTACTTTTGGTCCCTTTAAAAAGAGGGTGTTGCATGTTAAAGAGCTGAAACACTCCTAAACACTTCATTCAATTTGAATGTGGATACCCTCAAATGAAAGCTGAGTCTATATATTATGTCCATGTCCATTATGTAGCAATAATTGGAATATGTTTAAGTAAACAGGTAGAAAGTGTCCAATGGACCTAACTGTATGTATGTCAGGTTAATTGGTGGTTCAATGTTGGCTGTAGGCGCAAGTGTTAGTCTGTTTCTCTCTGTTAGCCCCTCAACTTCTGCTACCGAACACAAGATTGTCTTTGCAGCTAGTGCTGTACAACATTTATCTATCTAAAAAAAACACCACCTGTTTTGAAATACTATCTGTCTAGCTATTTTATGCAACTGTACACTCTTTGAAGACTCTGGAGTTCCCCACCATTGCCACTGTGAAAAAAACATTTGATTAGCCTATTTACGCACTGATAACAGGGACAGTCCAGTTACTCTTCGCTGTTTGCACGCTGTTTGCACGATGTTGGAAGTAGTAAAGGGAAAACTTTACTCCCAGTTTAGGAGACAGGAAGGACACGGTGCGCTCTGGAAGTGAAACCGACCCGTAAATGCATCAGTGGGTGTGACAACAACGTTTATGTAAACGACACCGTAAGTTTTACTTTCTCTAACTTTAAAAAAAAGGGTGATGTTTGTTGACATATGGAAGGATTAATGGTGGCAGAAGCGAATGGCACTGTAGGTTTTTAGATAACCTTTGATGCCATCTACTCATTAACAACCGCTAAACTGCGGTTTTAACAGAGCAGTGGTTGTTGTATGTAGTTCAAGCCACCGATAACAGTGCCTGGAAGTGCTTGTTTATTATTATTATTAGTAGTAGTACTATGATTATGATTATTAATAATATTACTCTTATTATTACTATTAATATTAATTTTTGTTGTTTTTTATTTTAGTTTTTGTACAAGTGTTAAAAAATGTAATATTGCTGAAGCATCTATACCAAAATAAAACGAGTCCAAAACACATGATTCAGTAAATACTACTTTAGAAAAATCATGCAGTTTTTTTTCCAGCATATATAGAAACATATATACTCAGTAGCCACTTCACTGGGTACACCTGTTCAACTGCCCATCACATGGCTGCAGCTCAGTGGATTATGGCATGCAGTTATGGTATAGACTACCTTCAAAGTAGAAGTTCAAACTCAGCATCAGAATAAAGAAGAGAGTTGAATTAAGTATCTTTGAATGTGGCATAGTTTTTGGTGTCAGACAGGCTGGTCTGGCTATTTCAGAAACTGCTGGTCTCCTGGGACTTTCCCACAATCATCTCTAGGGTTTGATGGTATCGTCTGAAAAACAGAAAATATTCAGTGCACGGCAGTTTTTAGAAGAAAAAATAACGCACTGTTGAGGCCAGAGGTCAGAGGAGAATGGGTAGAATGCTTTGAGCTGATATCAAGGCAACAGTAACTCAAAGAACCGCTGATTACAACCAAGGTGTGCAGAAGAGTTCCTCTGAAAGCACAACTTGATGCAGATGGGATACAGCAGCAGAAGACCACACTGGAAGTCCCTCATGTCAGGTAATAAGAGACCACTGAGGCTACACAAATTCACACACCAAAATTGACACTGGAAGACTGGAATAAATGTTGGCAGGTGTGATGTGTCTTGATTTCTGCTGCCACATTCAATTCAGTCCAATTAAATTCTATTCAATTCTATTTATATAGTACCAAATCACAACAACAGTTGCTTCAAGGCACTTTTTTATAGTACAGTAAAGACCCTACAATCATAATTTGGCATAAACAACATAAAAGCATGGATCCCTCCTGCTTTGTGTTGACAGTTCAGGCTGACTGATATATACAAATACTTTTTAAAAATAGGTTATGGTTGTTATTCTCAGGTTTGTTATGACCCGAGGTTTATTTGAGTGTGACATGACATAATGGGATTTTCTGTGTTATAGAGACACCTTGTGGTGAGTAGGGTGAGTGAAGCCCTCCCTTACACAGGAACAGAAATGTGATGCATCTCGGTGCAAAACACCCAGCCTTACAGGAAGTCATATTTCGCCAGAGAGAGAAAGAGTCATTCGACACTTAATAATTATTTAAAACAGACGTGCTCGTCTAAGGCTGTTGAATATTATATATATTATATTTACATGTATGCTCTAAAAGGTGTTTTCAGTCAAAATGAAGCTGCTAAGAAATTTCTTTTCTTGTGTTTAAAGAGCAGCTTTCAGCTGAAGACAAAAGGAAGTCACAGTTTGTGGTTAGACACTAGTTTCATATAAGTTTAAAAAATGTGTAATTTAAATAACCTGCAGCTTCCGTTCATTCCCTCAAATCACGCCCAAGCTACAGTTTACAAATGGCCTACACCATGGTAAAATGATGACTTTGATTTTAGAAATGCATTTGTTGATGTTGGTGGGTTTTTTTAATTATTTCTTTTGTTTAGTTTTTTTCTGCACAATGAAATATCCCAGGTACGATATACTGGCTAAGTCATAGACGACTTTAGGTCTAAAATCGTAAAATTAAACACACAATCTAGCTTTGTCAACATTTTAGCATCTTGCACGTTCTTTCAATTCCTTAAACCCTACTTTTATTTCACACAAATCAGCAGTTCAACTTTCTATCAACAACAAACATCTGAGTGTGGTTCACCAACACATTTCCTGTTGCTTTAACGAAAAAAAGACAGTTGTCAGAGAGAGACAGGAAAGCTGCTGTCCTGAGGTGAGTTCAGAAATGAAGTTGTCACATACGCCCATTTATACTGCAACTGCACTCTATTTCCTTTACTGAATGTCACAGCGGAGCAGATATATGACTCAACTGAGACACCCAGTCTCTACATGTGCTACATGTGCAGCTCAATGGAAAATGCGGCTGTTCAAGGTCTTCAGTGTAATATGTAAGTTTTTAAGCGTTTACGTTCATTTCTGTAGTTTATAAAGAATATTTTCACTTACATGCAAATCTTGATGCAACTGAACATTATTTGATTCTTTGACAGATATGGTTGCTGTTTGTGCTTCTCAGGAACACGATGGTAGGGAAAAATCGTCTTTCACTCCGAGAGCAGATTTTCACACATTTGAGCAGATTGCACCGTTTTAGAAGTTTAAGATGATTTTTTTGGGAGAAAAAAAAATTAAAAGTTTTCATGTTGAGCAAAAACACCATATTCAGTACTGAAATGAGCTTTTATGATCATAAATTATCTCTTAAACCAACATTTATGTAGCGAATGCCTACATGGCCGAGTATGAGCTGAGCAAGAGCAATGTTTAGGAAGTAGAACTTGGGTAAATTTAACAAGAGGAACATGAAGTACTTTATTCTCATGAGTCTGAAAGTTCCTATAACTAGACACACACTACTTTAAGCTCATGTGTCAGTATTTCCTCACGCCAGCCTAATCTCAATAGTCTCCTGTCGTAGGTTTCACTTGACAGTATTGAGAGTAGATGTATTGTGTAATTGTTTTGTATCTAGGACACAAAGGATTTTCCCCCCCTTTTTCTACAGAAGTGCTTTGAGTCATTGTTTTGTCAAGCTAAAAGTTGTGAAAAATGTATTCATTTCAATCATTTATGTCTAATAAAAAATGAATTAGGTATTGCAGTTTGAGATTGGAGCTCTGATTTAACTGTTACCAGTGTTTTTGATGAAGTCTCACCTTTACATGTGGATATGACTCAAACCATGTTTTTTCTTTTAATCTAAACTTTGCTCTCCACATCTCTTCTCTTCTTCATCTAGCAACCACCTACAGTTATCAAGAAAGAGAATCAACAGCACCTACTCCTTTTGGTGAGATTTTAATCATATGCACTCATCAAACACCACTTACACCGTGCTGCTAACATGTCGGGTTCATTTTTGGCTTCAGAGCTACCTTAACTGACATGACGAGCATCATGCACAGACTGCACATTAGTGGGCAGTACCTTCGTGATGGATTTGTTTTATTTAACCACATCCGATAGGTGACGTATTTCACTGAAATCTAGACAGATCTGAATGCAGTGAACACTTTGTTGTGTTCAAGAATACAGTTTGAGTGTTTGAGCTTTGGCATGCCGTCCTGCTGAAAATAGATGGATACAATTTAGCTGTAAAGGAATGGGCAGCAACAATGGGCTACTTGAGTAAGCTTTTTAGGTGATGTCTGATTGATGCTGTAGAGTATCTAAATAATAATTCAATGCAACAATTCTGAGGTTATGTCATTACAGAAATCTAACCAGTAAAAATGTCTTTTCCGATCTTTAATTGTCAAGTTTTGGTACCTTTGGTTTCCTGTTCTTACCTGACAGGAATAGCATCTGGTGTTTTTTGTGCTCCCATCTACTTTAGCTTTTACTGCATTATACATTCACAGATGCTCCTCTGTATACTTTGTTTGTGATTAGTTTTTTTCCGAGTTACTGATATTTTTATATTATGTCAGTAGCCACTGCCATCATCAAGGGATTTTGCTCAGATTCTGGATATATGAATGGAATCTAAACATACTTCCAGTTGTTTTTCTTTTAGGAGTGTAAGCCCCCATTTATTCTCATTCTTTCACTTTTCAGAGCCTCCAGTACCAGCTCTGCAGCGAACTTCCTTCTGGTCAGACGTCTTCTCTTCTGAGAAAGTCGTGTTAGAATGTAGAGCAACTCCCAGCTCAGAGCTGATCTTCACATGGAAGAAAAATGGAAGCCCTCTAGGTTCCAGTCCAAATTTGTCCCAGTCCTCAGATAAGTCGGTGCTTACAATCACAGCGACATCACCACAAGATTCTGGAAGTTACACCTGTGTAGTTGAGGGGAAAAAGAAGCCTAGTCAAACTAAAGAAAGTGGACCTGTCAAAATTGAAGTTTATGGTAAGTTTTGTTGCAATATTTTTGTTGTATTTATAGAGAGGGTATAGATTGCTGAAGCATACCCTTTTCTTTCTTTGTCCTGAGCAGCAAGCACACCCAAGCCCACACTGACACGACATCCAAAATCTGGCGAGATGTTCCCAGGCGAATCCATCACTTTCACCTGCAGTGTTGATGTGTCCTCTGGATGGGAGTACCTGTGGTACCATGGTCAAAACCCGATTTCAGGAGTTGATACTAATACATATACCATAAATTCTGTAACGACTCAAAACAGTGGACAGTATTATTGCAAAGGCAAAAGAGATCAGTTACTTACAGATCCAAGTGAGAGCACTACTCTTTACGTTATTGGTAAGTATATATATCCACTATGCCACCAGTACATAGACTAGTACATTCATGTTTATCTACATGAGGCTGTGTGTAACCTTTGGATGCATGTATAGTATTTGGATGATGTACATAGCAATTTGGTTTTCTTACTGATACTCTTTTAACCTGCAGTTAATTGATTGATTATTATTTTTTTAAGTTCTTTTTTGACTATTTTTTGTGTTACAGACCCACCAACACCAGTTCTGCAGACTGCCTGGAAAGATATGTTTGAAAATGAGACAGTGGAATTTCGCTGTCAAGTTGTCAGCAGCAGCCCTGGCTGGACGTTTACATGGCACAGAAATAATCAGAAGCTCCAAAATAACCCAGTTGAGATCATTAATGGAGACGGATCATCATTAAAAATCACCTCAGTCCGTCAGACGCATAAAGGATCATATACCTGCAAAGCTCACCTTACATCTAGGGGAGTGAACTCTGGATTCAGCAACGAGGTTACGATCCAAGTTAAGGGTGAGTTTTCTTGCATGTACATGGTATTACATTAACTTACCTTAACGCTAACTTTTTTTTGACAGTTTAAGAAATAACAAAGTAATAAGAATATGACAGGCTAATGGGGTGATTCTGTCACTTTGGACAGAGCCAAGTAGGCTGTTTTTGGCCCTTTGAACAGCTTGATATATACCTCACAGACAAACATGAGATTCTTATCAGTTTTCTCAAACCTCACCACCACAGTAGGTGAAACCAAGTAAAACTATTGTTGTAAATAAACAGTTTGGTATTGTGAATATGCAAAATGCCAATCTCATGTTATAAACTGGTCATAGTTTGTGTTGTCCATACTGGTATTAAAACCTCAAAACTGATTTATACTCCGTGAAACAGCATTTTGAGACCATCTTCCTTCCGTTATTTCCTGCATCGTCTGTCGAAACAGGATGTTGTGGCGTAGCATAAAGCACAGAGGGATGCCTCAAAAGTGTTCAGGGTGTTAGAATATAGGTGGAGCTCTCAGGGAAAGAATAAGATCATTTGTGTAAAAGGACGCATCCTGTTTTACACACTAAATAATAGAAATCATTGCTGCACCTGTAAAAGCGTGTTATGTTAAATGGTTAATGTGTCTGCTTTCTTCAGAGATTCCTGTTCCAACTATAACAAAAACACCCAAGTGGACACATGTGTTCCCCACCGAGAGTGTGAAGTTCAAGTGCGGGATGGCGCCAGACAACTATAATTGGATATATACATGGTACAGAGATGGGAAGCAGGTCCATGCTGATGGTACTGTGTCTTTTGATGTGAACGGAGCTAGTCTTTCCATCAGCTCTGCTTCAGCTGGTCATACAGGAAAATATAAGTGTAGTGGAAAAATCCAGAACAGAGCTGTCACCAGCCAAACCAGTTCTGAAGTTTCTCTCACAGTAAATGGTGAGTTTTAGAAATGTATATAACATCACAAATACTTTTTCTGTGTATTTTTTATAAAGGAATTTTTTTAAGTTCAGATATAAAACATATTATTTTACAATACAAGAGTATTTGTTTGAGGCACATCACAATGTACACATTAAATACTGCATCATTTGTGATTGTCATGGCATGTTTATATCCCCTCAGCTCAGAAACCCACTCTCACACTGACACGAAATCCAGACTACAAGGTGATGTTTGCTGGAGAATTGGTCACCTTTAGCTGTGCCATCAGTGTCCAATCTGAATGGACGTACCTGTGGTACAGAAATGGCAGTCAGGTTACTGGATCATCAGACAAACTTGCAGTTCAAATTAGTGAAACAGCAGATGGGGGATTATATAAGTGCAAAGCAACAAGAGGTCAAAATCCAGCCTTCACCACTGATTCAAGTGCAGCTGAACAACTTAATGTGCAAGGTAGGTTTCTACTGACTCTTCTTCAAAATATTTATTGTAGTCCAGCAGGTTTGTTTCTACTTTGTAAAAAGAGTTCTGAGTTTCCTCTCACAGTATATGGTGAGTCTTAGAAATTTATATAACATCACAAATGCTTTTGTGTATTTTTACAAGGGAATTTTTCAAGTTCAGGTATAAAACATATTATATTACAATACAAGAGTATTTGTTTAAGGCACATCATAAGGTACACATTAGGTACTACTACTTTCTATTGACTCTTCTTCAAAATTTTATTTGTAGTCCAGCAGGTTTGTTCCTGCTTTCATTTCAGAACCTTTTTCATTAACACTTCAGTTGCTTCTGTCTAAAAATTAAACACAAGCACTACCCTTTCTTTGTCTGTTCAGAAAACAAGCCCAAGCCCTCAATGACTCAACAGCCAGAAGCTAAAAAGCTTTACGTTGGAGAAAACGTGTCCTTTGAATGCAAAGTTAAAAAATAAGCTGGCTGATTTTCTTCTTCTTCTTTTGACACAGTTCTTCATTGAAACTCATCTTTTTCAATTTAGCTGTTTTAGCTGTAATTTTAAAGCAAAGGTTGAAAATGTTGCAAATGTAAGGCTGTTTACTCTCTTGCTAAGAGTTAGACAATGAGAGTGATGAGCCATTTACAAATGCAATATTCAATATGAGATCATACCGGAGAGGGGGAAGGTTGGCTTGAAAATTAGAGAAGCCATAAAAACATAAACACCCATGTTAACCTCATTCAATGCAAAGGTGATAAAGTCTTCAGGAAGCCAGTGGTTAATTCACATGAAGTCCTGTAAAGTCATTATTATATTTACACTTTAAAAAATACATTAAAAAATGTTGTTATGTTTACTGTAGCATCATAGGGATTGAGCAGCAACATCATGTAACTCTGCAAGAAAGAAAATAAACTACCTCAAATAAAATAGCTTTTTCATCCTGGCAGAGAAGTATTCTCGTTATGAAAACAGATATTTAAAGCTGTGCAGACTAGTTAATGGACATCTTACCTTCAGATCAGGCTATGCAGTTTGACTTGTATTTCAGTGCTATTGTACAACTCTTATTGTTGATTCTTATCCACCCTCAGATGCAAAACCGACAGTCACACTGGAGCAGAATCCAGCACATAATTTGATGCACTCTGAGGACTCAGTCTCCTTTAACTGTCACGTTAATATTTCCTCTGGATGGAAGTATCAGTGGTACAAAGATAACAGAAAGTTAGACTTATCTGGAAGCAATCACAACATCACTTCTGTGACAACAAAAGACTCTGGTTCATATAAATGCAATGTTAGCAGAGGAAAAGATATGGTCTCCAACCCCAGTAACACAGTAGAGCTCAACGTTGAAGGTAAGTTTTTTGATTTCCTCCTTTGATTCTTTTGGTTTTGAATGTTTGTTATTCACTTTTTTTTTTTGCATTTATTACAGAGCGCCCAAAGGCTACTATAGTCCTGCTAACTGGCTGGTCAGAAGTCTTCTCCACTGATAGCTTGATTCTATTATGTGAAGTAAAGGAGAGCACACACAACTGGACGAGTTACACATGGTAATTTAATAATTAGTGCCTTGTGTAGATTCTGCCCTTTAGGAAAATTCAGTACTAATGCAGATGTTCAATAAACTGAATTTTAATAGGTTCAAAGAGGGGGAAAAAATCAATTCATCCACTTTGAAACATACTATAACTCCCAGCAATGACCCAGACCAGAGTACTTACACCTGCTGTGCATTTGCTGATGAGAGACCCTTATACTCAAAATTCAGTGACTCTTTCAAGACCAAGAACCTTCGTAAGTATAACTGAGCTCTGCTAGTTATGAATCTTCACTCAAAATAATATTCTGTCTTTAATCCTGTGCTTTGTTTTGTTTTTGTTTTAATGTTTAGTTTTAAAGAGGAGGGTGCTTCTTTCCATCTCTGGCTGCATCGTCTTTGGTATCGCTGCAGTCTTCATAGGATGCGTGGCCCTGAGAGTCCTCCGCAAACCAAGTATTGCTTTCTTATCTTTTTGACTGTGCAAATTCTAAAAATCTGTAAGAACCAACATTATAACATTTAGAATGAATAAAAATGGGCAAACTGAGGTGTCTGTCAGAGTGAAAAAAAAACTTTAGAAAAACAATTTGCACCTAATTCTGCAGCTGCATTTGGTTTGACAGATGCACTTTTACCCTCTCACTGCTCTCAAAGTGTCTTTCTTGGGTATAGCAGGCATCTCTCTCGCTCAACATTATAAAACAGACAAAGTAGCAATAAGTTGGTGAATCATTTTGTAGCCAAAGATAAACTATTATCTCAAAGGGTTAGTGGAATCCAAAAGTTAGCACAGTATTAAGGTGACACCCAAACTATATAAATGTAAAAATCAGTACAAGTATCACAATGACTTGACCTGTTAATTTTCACACAGATGGGCGTGATGACAAAATGGAAGAGGTCAACCTGTTTCCGACAATGGCTGAGCTAAAGATAACTGGTAAGTTAACACCATGTCAGTGATGTGGTTTTGGTCGCCCTTTCCAAGTATGCTGTAGATACAGCCCACCACAAAAAACAAAAAAAAAGAAAGTCTGGGAAACTACCGACTTGCACATAAAAGTTTAGGTGTGACTTCCTGTATTTAACTTCTTTATTCCTCTTACTGCAGATGTACCATGTCCACTGGTTGAGTACATCACTGATGCCTCTCTGAATGCGCCAGCTAAAGGTAAAAATAAATAAATCTAGTAATGAGTAAAGCAAATAACTTATTTCTCGAGGAATGTATTATCATGGTTGATTCATCTGCTGTTTTTTTTAAACTATGTAATATGAGGAAACAGAAATACATCACTTCCTTAGGAGAAAAAAAATGCTTCCTTTAAATGTCATATTTTGCCGTAAGCCTGAATATAAACCGAAAAGTAAGAAAATCAGCAAATATTCTCATGCTTCAGGCTGTAAGCAGAGAAAATTTGATTGATTTTCTTAAATAAGCGCTCAGCTGTCATAAAAGATGCTGATTCTTTCCTTTCTTAATCCGTCTGAACAGAAGAAGAGGAGGAGAATGGCACAGTTTGCAGTGAAACAACACCCTTACCAATAACCAAGCAGGAGGACCAAGGTAATAAAGTTTAAATTACAAATGCACTTTCCTAATGGGATTATTTTTTTTAATATACAATGATGATGATGATGATGATGCAGTGTCAGCTTTTGTTAAAACAGAAACATAAAACATCATTTCTCTGTATTTCCACAAACTTTTCTATGTCTTTAGCTGCAACAACTGACAACCAGGAAACAACCGAAACTAACGGTGGGCTGAGTTCTTTTCTAAAATGAGCCAATGCAGAAGTCTTTGCATCAACAACATGCCTATCAATGAGTCAGCAGACTTGCTTCAGCCCTGTGAGGCTTTAATGGTCAGTACACACCAACAACATCTTTGTGCAATCTAGTGATGTGGCTGTCACAGGACATCTGAAACTCAGCTGAAGATCATCAAGATTGATGTGAAAGGTTTTCGTTTTAGAAGTACTCTGTCACGACCCGACAGCTGGAAACTCTTCAGGGCTAGATAGAGTTAAAAAAAACAGCTACTGAAAAAAATAAACATATCAGCTTTCATAAAATATGTGTGAACAGATATTTTATACACACATTACCAAAAAGCACAAAACTGTTGAGGATTTATGCATCGTTTAATTCACATTGTTTGAATGAATTTGGTTTTTTAAGGCACTGTTAAATAGAAAAAACATTATTTATGAGCTGAGCATCATTTATAATCATTGTTCATTTTGAGTTGCTGTATATATTTTACATGTACGATGACGTGTAGGAGAATTTATTCGCTGTTCTTCAGTTAGATTTTCAGTTCTCTGAACAAGCAGCAGATGTAACATAAGCTGTGGTGTTCTCCGGAGCTTATTTTTACTGTAACGATGAATGTCACTTTTGTTCTTTGCTTCTTGCTTTGTTCTCTAACCACTTGGATGTTGATTAGTTGATATATTTATGTAAAAATTCAAGCATTTTAAGTGTCCACATGAATTGCGTTAATAAAAAGTATAAAATGTTGCCAAGAGTGCTCAAACTAACAACATTCTGCACCATTTACATGTGACTGCAAGAAACACACATTCAGCCAGTGGGAATTTCACAAGTAGTGCGATTTGTGGATCAGTCGGTGGAGAGGTCCCGTGCATCTGTAACAGTGACAAGAGAGAGGACAAAATCCACATGGAAAACCAAGTTACCATCTATGAAAAATTCTGTGATGAACCAAAAACAGCATGGTGGCTCACTGCATACACAACACACACGCTGACTCACATCTACTTGAGGATATCTGCCAGTTTCTCCACATAGTAGTTGTAGTTCTCCTGACAATCCTCCCAGGGTACAAAGCTCTCATCCTCCTTCTCCACGTACGTTTCCCACACATGCAGGAAGTCAGACGGCTTCATCATTCGCAGTTTGCACCCGGCTCTCACCAGAGCCTTAAGCCCTTCAACTATCTCTGGCTCCTCCCACTCGAAGAGACGGGAACAGAAAATACAAAGACGTAGCTTTTTGCACTGCTGGAGGATGGTGGCCAACTTGGCCGCACAGGCCACACAGGGACTAGATGATACATACCATGTGACATCACACTCTAGAGAGGCATTAGGGAGCACCTACAGAGGTGGGAGTTGAGATTGATGTCTAGTTTGTATTATGAAGTTAGAAATGAGAAAACGTAGAGTTCACATTTGGGCGAAATGGCATTACCTGTTCAAAGAAGGCCACCTCAGCATGAGCGGTGGCATGTTCGTCCTCCATGTAACCTTTCAGAGGCTCTGCGCTGCCTCCTGCTGTATCCACTCTGAAACACAGGAGGGTTTTGTTCCTCCCTGATGAGTACTCCACATTCCTGAACTGAAACTTGAAGTAGAATGGGCTCATCTGTTCCCTGGTAGAGTAAAAGTGTGAGTTTTAACAAAGATGCCCTTTTGCCCTGTGAGTGAATCTAAAAGGAAGTGGTTTACTGGCACAACCTGCCCTCATCATTAGGGTCAAAAGGTTTGTCCTCTGTCACCTCTCATTGTGGTCCATGACAGTGCAATTTGAGAAAAGGTAACACAAATAACTTTCCAGGTGGCCAGACGTTCACTTGCTTGCCTAAGCATGGGTTGCTCATTTTGTGATGATCCAAACTAAAGTAATAAATAAAATGAAAAATAAAGAGTCAACAACTGAATGTTATGGCCTAAAGAAACTATACCATCTGTGAATCTGCCAGGCTCTTTTTCTTTATGGCTTGGTTAGTAAAGCACAAACTACTCCATCTGCCCAGACTTAATAATCCACTGTTATACTGCACAAGGAGAGCCAGATGGATCACACAAAATAGATCTCATATAACGTTGATGGCTCTTTGCTTTGACAGCACATAGTCGTAGGACAGATACAGGGAAACAGATGCTAGGCAGGGGGATATATCTGGGGCCGGCATCAGTGTACACTCCGTGACTCATCCCTATTCTTACCACTATGTTAATAACAGCAAGTCACTAGTTTCCTGTCTCATTGAAATCAAGTAAAGAACGTGCACTTTTATACAATATGACTTATACATAGAAAGGACTTAATCTATAAGATAAATCATAAGCCAGTCAAAATGTGCTTGTGTTAAAGACTAAAACAGGTTAGTGGGACACACTGATTTGAACTCCTTTATGGCATAAGTAGTAAATTTTACCCACCCTGTGACGATCTCAAACGGTGGCAGTTCTATAGGCTGAAACTCCCCATTTTCATCACTGTTTTTTGCGTCTGCACCTGCTGCCCCCTCACTTTCCCCATTCCTCTTCTCTTCATCTTTCTTTGGCTGCTCAGGGACGTTCTCTGGTTTCTTCGAGGGTTTTTCTGTTTTTTTTGCCATATTCTCGTTCACCTTTTCCTTTTCTTTGTCCTTCTCACTATTCGTTTTACTTTCCGCCTTCTTTTCTTTCCTCTTGACGCTGAACCGGCTGTTTCTGTCCGCCATGATTATGTGCAAGTAGGTGACGGTGTCAGATGAAGAGCGGGGTCGAAAAGGAGAGAGAGACAGATGGGGAGGGGTGGAGGGTATAAGTGGAGTCATGACCCTAGTGCATTACAGAAATAGCACCTATTGTGTGCTAAGGTTGGAGTCAAAACATGTGCATATCTGACCAGGGTAGGGGGTAGGTGGCTCAGTTAACTAACTCCCCCGCCTACAGTGCCCTGACTATTAAAAGGCGAAATGACAACACATGACTGACTGCCAGTATGTGCGTATGGTGAGGTGGACAAGATGAGACTTAAATTTCTTCCATAATTCAGACAATGTCCAAATTTGTGAAAGAGAAACCATACAGCGTGCACAAATGTGCTGCCTCAAGCACAAGTGCTTTTCAATCCATCAGGCTTTCTAACTGTCAGCAGGCCAGCAACAGGCAGGTTATTAATAACACTGCTTGGCTGAGTGTGTGTGTCTGTGTGTACGGGGTAACCAGGGCTTTCAAGATACTAAACACCGCTTCTGTTTGTGCCAACTCCAATGTCCTGCAGCCCATTAGGCATTAGGAAGGCCAGCTAAAGGGCACCTCAAATAGGGGAGTATTTGGAGCAGAGCAGTACAAGCAAATGCAAACTCAGTGTGTAAGAGAGCGTTTGTCTCTGTGCTATGAATAAGAGTGCAAGAGTGCGCAGTGGCCTAGTGTGCATGTGCCCGTGAACAATCAATCTATGAAATCACCCTGCATCAATATGGTGCTTTGCTGAGGCCATCGTGCAGGGGAGAGGGAAGAATTGGTTTTGTAAGGGTGTGTGCATTTTGTGTGTCTGTGTGCGGATGGAAAATGTCCTTCTGCACTGCAGATGTAATAACTTGAGGTATAAGGGTGAGGGAGGGAGTGAGGGGGCAGTTCAATTACAATTTCCTCCCCCTCCCCCGGCCTCACTGTCTGCCAAGTAATTCATTTCAGAGGCAATTACCAATAGGGCTGCATCCCAGCCCGGTAGTCTAACTCAAATGGATGAGCTGTCACAGCTGGGGAGGAGAGGGGGAGGTGGGTGCTTCAAGCTGCTCCACATATACTAACAAAGAACAACAACAACACACCCAAGGAAAGCTGGGAAAACACACGCTTCAAAGATGAACCCAGTGGCACGTCCACGAAGATATCTAGTTCCATATCTAAATCCAGAGACGTCCCGGGGTGATAATCATTAAGATCACAGCAATCTTTGATAATTATGATCTATGAGGGGGATCTCTTTGTATCGCCCACAGATTAACACATTGATTTTCAAAAACAAAAACTGTTACACTTGGGTTTGGGGTTTTTTTTGCAGGTAATAATAATAATAAATAGATGTAAGCCTTCTGACAGCACTTATATCAGGGATTCATCTTCAGACTGACTGATAGTGTTGTTTACTGTTACCTTATTGATCATAGCTCTTTAATTGAGGCACTGAAGCGCTTCATGCCTTTAATGCGGTATTATAGAACAAATGTACAGTAGCTGCATGCAGTCCCGCCATTTATTTCTCAGTTCCTTAGAAATAAGATTTTGTGAGGCTTGTTGCCTGTGAGAAGGGAGGAGGGAGGGGGGTGTAGGATGTGACTGCTGCCTGTCTGCTGACTCAAATTTAACTGTAATGGAATTATTGCAATTACACGGCCTCCCTGCAGGCCCAGCCCAGAGTAAGAAAGAAAAAAAAAAGGCTTACACACACTACTTTATTCCCTGTTTTCCGTCAAAGGGATGCTCGGTAAAATTATTTAAAAATATCTATGTGAAGTTAAACAAAGAAAAACCTTTGCCGTGTCACAAACACTCATTCCTTGCTAGTCTTCTGTGACAGACACAGGGTCAAACCCATTTCACTTCCTCAAAGTTCACATGAAATTGAAAAAGGGAGGGGGGGAGAAAAGTGCTGATAATAAAAATGAAATGAAATTCACTTCTCCTCTGAAGGACTGACAGAGGATGATATAAATTAGGGTCAAAATGATACATATGAAGCACAATCCATCTTTTCTTCAAAATAAATATATAAAAAATAGTGTGTCACATGAGGACATGTGCATTCACTGACATCTGCAAACTGCACACACCTGCAGCGTTAAAGTAAGTGAAACTAATTTATTATCATCTCCCAGTGATGAGGCACACATACACACACACACATAGTTAAAACAAAGATTGAACGGTGCATTAACATACTGTTGAGCAGTTGATGTCTTCCTTTAAAAATAGCATTGAAATAATGAATCACAACCTAAAGCTAAAAAAAACACGAGCTGCTACAGTGTGCAAAACTTGACTAGCTGGTTATTGTTGGTTTGTCAGTGTTGACTGATGGATACATAATAAAGAAGGAGATCTGTGGTTGTCTGGAGACCCTGATCAGGCAAAATAATGTCAAAGTAAATGCTTTAGTATTGATCTGCTTCCAGCAAACTCAGTCCACAGCATGTGGTATGATAGTCTGTAGGCTACGAGGGTAAACAGACAGCCATCCACACCCACTGTAGCCGGGAAAACCGATCTTGAGGATTAAAATGAGTTGCAGCTCTGAAATTCTTCTTGGTGATTCATTCTATCTGATATGAAATCATGTGCAGTATGAGGATTATGTTATCGTGCTAGCTCAGTTTCCTTAGAAGGATATAGAGGTTAGAA
The DNA here is from genome assembly GCA_015106755.1 of Etia nguti. Taxonomy (NCBI): domain Eukaryota; kingdom Metazoa; phylum Chordata; class Actinopteri; order Cichliformes; family Cichlidae; genus Etia; species Etia nguti. The sequence continues at coordinate 7,287 of VUQG01006715.1, read as the reverse complement.
TCCAAGAAGTTACTTTACTGCAAGTATAAAGAAAGAGCTCTAAGTCCATAATAATCTGTAGTTGGCTTTGAGGTAGATGAGCGTCTCCAAGTTCTTTGGTAAGACACAGCCTCTCTCTGGCAGCAGAAAGCGTCCAGCTGTAGTGAAAATGCTTTCCACCACAGTACCACAAACAGGTATGGTAAAAGCTCTCTTGGCCACCTGGGCTAGCAGAGGGAAGTCAATAGCTTTACGTCGCCAGTAGTGCAAAGCCTCCTCGTCTGTGGGTTCCTCACGTAGGTAGATAGCCAATTCCTGTTCTAGGCTCTTGGCCTGTGTTGTGGGTCTCTGCTTGATGAAAGAGAACAACTTGCAGGGCCGAGAAAGTGAGGAGATCGGTGATGGAGCTGGGGCAGGAGGAGTGTGGGACTGTGAATGAAGGTCTGTGTTGAGATTTACAGGGCTGGAGGCTGTGGAGTGTTTGGATACCTCCTCTATGATAACTTGTCTGTGCCAGTCAGGGTTACTGCTCCAAGTAAGCTTGAACTGGGGGTCCAGGGTGGTGGCAGTGATGTAGAGAGGGTTCTCCAGGATAGGTGCAAGAAGACGCTCTACAGCCTGGCTGAGGCCCACGATCAGGGAGGGGCAGTGGGGGGTGGAGGTCTCGGAGAGATGCTTGCGGAGGCCGAGAACACAAGGGAGAGCGAGACTGATAGACACGTGTCTGTCTGTCTGTGCGTCTGCTTGTCTGTCTCCATGCACCATATCCCAGGCCTCAGTGAAGGGCTCCAAAGTGTCCGTGAACTCCCTCAGCAGGGTTCTCTCTGTACCACCCAACCCCAGCTCCCCTGGACCACTCATCTCCTCCAGGAAATCCACAGAGTCTAGCAGCCGCCGAAGGACCTTTATCAAAGCGAATACATAAAAGTTATTAACAATGTCAACCTATACTGTGGATTTAGTTCTTTTAGAAAGTGAAATCTCAGTCTCGTAACGTAAACCTTGAATTAATGGTATTATGCATTTATTTTGCTAGCAACACTTTATTTGTGCCCCTTCTACTTAACATACTCATGTTAAATGTTTGAAGTTGATGTAATGTGGTTATTTGGTGACATTACTGATGACAAGAAATTCAGTATAATATGTCACACCCTAACTTTAACTTGCCTTAAGCTGAGCAGCCCAGTCTCGTGCTGCCTCTGGGAAATTTCCTTGCCCCCCCATCATCAACCCTGGACCATCGAACACTTGGCTGAGCTTCTCAGGTGGGACAGCAGAGGTAATGTAGTTGTAGAAACAGGCTGCCTTTGCCAGTGTGGACGAGAGCTGTGGACAGGAGCGCAGCCCTTCCCTGACACACTGTTCAAGAGAGCGAGAGAAACAGTCCACCCGAGAAACGCCCAAACCCTGCTCCCATGTGTATTCCCATTCTCCTTCTTCTCCAGCATCGCCGTGGCCATTCCTGATCCCTTGCTCCACATCGTTACTACCGTCAACCTCTTCTTCATCATTTCCATCTTGGCTGTTACCGAGAGGAGGTGAAAGGAGAAAACCGGGAAGGCAGCACGGTTTTCCGCTTGTTCTTGTCGGCAGGAGAGGGTCTGCCACAACACGAAATGCTCTGCCTGACACGCCATGAGAGTGACATACTTCATCAAACTCGGAAAGTATGCGATTCCCGGAGCTGCCACCAGTCAGTGGAAGGCACGCCAGGAGAGCTGAGCGCATTTGCCACTCAGATGTAAGAAAATGGCAGGTGACACCAAGGTACCTATAGAGAAAGAGAGAGAGAAGTGGAGTCTTTAGTAAAGGGATTCAAACCAAGTTTCCATTTTGTAGTTTCTGGCTTGTTTTACCTCCTTACCCTGAAGTGACTCCAGATAATCCTCTCCAGAGATCCAGGCTGAGGCTAAGGGCGTGTGCTGAGGCCAAGGCCTGACGGGTGGCCAGCTGGGCCTGGTAGGCGTAGGCTGGAAGAAGTTGGCTTTGGATGTAATGCTGGGGCTCAGGGGTGTAACGCGGCTCAAGGAGCTGAAGCAACTCTCTGAAGCCTTGATTTTCCACTATGGACACTGGCTGGAGATCACGCACAATCATTTTAGCTATAGCCTCAGAAATCAGAACCTGTAGTTTAAAAAGAAAAAAGGAATAAATTACACTTTTTTTAAAAAAAAATAGCTGATGATTTAACTGCAATGTCTCAATAAATCATCTGTTACATTGGCAACATTGCAAGCTCCAGCGATAACGGGCTACAACACACCTGACGTGGATCATGTCTGTCAAATTTGGTCACCCCTCCTCCAGAGCCGCCTCCTACTCCTCCCTCAAGAGTTCCCATTCCTCCAACAACTCCACCTGCTACTCCTCCACCTCCTCCTCCTCCTCCTCCTCCCACTCCAGCACTAATAGGGAGTGTGTAGCGGGTATTCCCTCCATTGGCGTTGAAA
>VUQG01006711.1:8387-31372 GCA_015106755.1 Etia nguti | reverse complement strand
ATGAAAAAAGGGGGGGGGGGGGGGGGATTGCAACAAATTAGATTATAATATGTATTTATTATCATCTACACTCACAGTTTAATAGATTTTAAAGCACAAAATGCACATAAGCCGTACATTTAAACATACCATAATTTATTAGAGATAATACTTATAACATGTAATTCTACAATCCCTGCTTCATGCAACAACCAATTATTTACCAGTCTGCCAGCTGTGCGCGCTCTTCTATGACCTTTAAACTCTTTTCACACCACAGGGTGGTGCAAATGTGCAGCACCTGTACAGAACTATTTTATTTATGATTCATTTTAACACTGGGCACAGGTACAAACTTTAACTGGTTAGTTGGATACTGTGTGTGCAGGCTCATTGTATTGAGTCACTCACTATTCACTGCAATCCATTCATTGAGATCCTCTCCCTCTGGCAGCATGACAGCCTGTCTCAGGTTTCCGCTACCCAGCGTTGCCTCTGCGTGTTTCAGCAGCTCATACTGGTGGGAGCCCTCTGGGATGTTCTTCTTCGGCTTGAAGGTCTTAGATGAGCGACTACCACTGGAAAGAAATCAAAGTGGATCTAAGAAATATTGTCTTCACCGTGGTCATGTGGCACAGGCCATATCTGTCTGCCCCCTCTCCCCCGCAGGGTTAACATCTGCCCTTCAAATGTTGCCAATGTAATTTTTACATCTCAAATATCTGATATCTGATATCTGATAAATATACTGTTAACTGGACATGTTGATCTGTCTGTGTGTGATCCCTGCATGGCTGAGTGTGTGTTTTCCTTCCTCTTTTATTTTTTTTCTTTATAAGGTCTTTTGGGGTAAGATTGTCAAATCAAATGTGTAACACAGACAGAGAGCTGAACACGGTAAAGTCTGAACTTGTGATAGTGAACTATATAAACAACAGACTTTTCTCGAAAGTGTCGTTTTTAAAAGCCTAATCTTAGAGCGGATCCTCTTCCTGGGCCTTGATCTGCACACGGGAGGACTCCTGTTCATGTGCGCACTTAGCAGATGCAAGCTTGGTGGTGGACATCTATGAGCTTCACGCTGAATCCAAACTCGTGATGGGTGACCGCTGCAGCGTTTGCCATCAAACCAAAAACTTTGGTTTCCACAGCGTCAGAGCCGTGACTCAACCACATTATAGTGTATACCCACTGACAGGAAATGCACCAGTGTCACGGTATTACTGTAAACAACGGAAACTTAATTAGCGGCGTTGCTTTACATTTTATAACCACCCAGCGAGATTAGACCTCCAAAGGTGTGGCTCATGACTAAAAATTGAATGTCTAGCCTCATTTAAGTCAATTAGAGAGTGACCATATGAGCTAAGCTGGCTAACTAAACGCGAGTTAGCGCTGCTCACCAGGCTAGCAAAGTTAGCACGTACTAACTCACTACTTTAAAAAGTTATAGTTCGTGAGTTGTGGCGAACTGTAAACCATCAGTTTCCCGATCATGTTACAATCATCAGTGGTAGCTCTGCGTAAGAAAGGGGTGACTTTAACGTAACTTAAACCTATACTAAGACTGGGATGCGGTTAGCTGACTACTTTATGTAGCGGTGTCTTATTTTATCGCCGCTTACTTCCCTTGACTGAACTTCGTAGAAGCGCAGCTAACATTAACCGCAACCTCCGGCTGTAACTCCACGAGCGCTTAAAAAAAATAAAAAATAAACTTTACTTACAACAGGAAGCTCATCTTGGCGCAGGAATCGTTAAAGATCCTCGATTTGAACTCTTGAAGCTAGTTTAGTAAACAGAAACGCGTTTTAGGAGTACACTGTGTGAGGCACTTGTCAGCGGTGCCTGCTAACAGTAACAGTGAAGGCTAACATGAACTGCACCCACAGAGGCGCTTCCTCTGTCTGCTGTCTGCACCAGCGCAACCGGTAGTCTGTCGCCCCCTTCAGGCTGCCTGTAGGTACTACTACGTACATATTCCAAGATCAAGAACTTTTTGTTAGAAAACTTACTTTCCCATGTGTCATCCTGGAGCACTGTGACATACTGTGACACTGTAATGCTGTGACATAGAACAATCCCCTTAAATTCTGTATGAACTTTTAATTGTTTAATATGAGGACAGTGAGACAGCAGTGAACTGTGTGGTAGGTGTTACTGATGGGGTCGAAGTCAGGGTGGGATTATATTCAGCATCGGTTTTGAGCCCCTTCTTGTTTGCAGTGGTGATGGACAGCGTGACAGATGAGGTCAGGCAGGAGTCTCCATGACAATGATGTTTACATATGGCATTGTGATCTGTAGCAAGAGTAGGGAGCAGGGGGATGAGAGCCTGGAGAGGTGGAGCTCTGCTCTTGAGAGAGGAAGCAAGACAGGGGGCAGGGATAGCTCAGTAGGTAGAGTGGTGGCCCCATGATCGCAAGGTCGGGGGTTCGATTCCCCTGAACGGCTACCCTGAGGTACCCCTGAACAAGGTACCGCCCCCACACACTGCTCCCTGGGCGCTGCACTGGTGGCTGCCCACTGCTTCACTGAGTGAATGGGTTAAATGCAGAGAGGAATTTCCCCACGGGGATCAATAAAGTATACATTATTATTATATGTTTGTGAATGAGAGGGAGACAGGTGCAATGAAGATGTAAAGAGTAGAGGTAGCGAAGGTAGATAGGTTTAAAAACCTGGGTCAACCATCCAAAGCAACAGGGGCAAGAGAGGCAAAGATGAGTGTGCAGGCAGGGTGGAGTGGATGGTGACTGAGTGGCGGGTGATCTGTGAGTCGGCAGAGCTGAAGATGTTAAGTTTTCCAGGATGGACAAGATTAGAAATGAGTACATCAGAGGGAGCTGAGATGGTTTGGACATGGTGCAGAGGAGAGATAGTGTATATACTGGACAAAGGATTGCAGAATATGAAGCTGCCAGCCAGGAGAAAAAGAGGAAGACCTCAGAGAAGGTTCATGGACATGAAGGGGGCTGGTGTGACAGAGGTGGATGCTAGGGACAGGGTGAGATGGAGGTAGATTTTAAATCAAACAATAGATATGTGATCTAGGTGCAGACAGTCAGCTTAAATCTTTCCCAATTTCAGTTAAATAACAAGCTATTTCATGGCCAGTTGAGGCCTGTTCCCTTATTATAGCAAAAGTAATTAAGCCGATAAAAGATATGGAGTAAAAGCTCTTAAGTGTTGAATTTGCATTTGAGGCAAAAAAGACACAATATGAGGCAAAAAAGACACATCAGTGCAGATGAAGGCATCGTTAGTCTTGAAACACAAACCTATCAGAGAGATATCAAAATATAAAATAAATAAATATATAAATATGTATATAAATAAAATAAATAAATCTTTGGACATATGAAACAAGATGAACTTTTACCTGAAAGACGGAGAAGAGAAGAGAGAGACAGCATATGATCTGAAGAATACAACTATCTGTCAGAGAACATACTTTCACTCATATTCATTCATATAGCCCGCCCTGCATGTGCTCTCCAGATAAGGAAGTACAGTACATCTCGGTACTCTCCAAGCTCTAAGCTAGGCTGTAAGCTTGTGATTCCACCGAAGAGTGAGAACAAACAGTGGCAAACAGAGAACAGATTGGTGTGTTTCAAAAGGTTCAGTCAGGTATTACATTTTTCCACAAAACCTTGAGCAGACACTGGGGTTAACTCCAAAACATCCACTGACTTAGAATTGTCTTTCCTTTAAGTGCTCACAGTTTGACATGAACATGAGACATAAGACCTACATTTAATCAAGTGGTCAACTAAAGTACAATTCCTATTAAGTGTACATAATTGAGTATTTAAATGTAGAAAAATCTGCTTTAATACATCCAATAGATAAATGTGCCATGTACGCCATTATATTTGTAGTTGTTTTTTGTTATGGTTTAAGAAAAAACAGTTTTAAAGGATGTTAAAGCTGTCAATAGGGAATAAAGTAATTACAATGGCTCAACTTGACCAAGAAAGCCATGATAATCATTTAGTAATCTAATACTAACAATCTAGTTTCAGTGTTGGTTTCAGTTTTCTTATTATAATGTGGGCGTTAAAAGTTAGACGCAAGATTTAGGAAGTTCAGAAAATGTATTACAGTATAAACACAACACTTCATTTGATACAGACTCGATATGAATTTACACCAAAGCCTCATTAAGCTGTCTGGGTGTTTCAAATCTGACCACACTGCCAAAAAGTAAGAATTTTTCCATTTATTTTTTATTTCAGTCTTGTAAGTACAAATTATTGTTTCAGAGTTTTTCTCTAATTTTTATTTTTATTTTGGTTAATAAACGTGTCCATGAACAAACGTGGGAAAAGTGACACAGACAACCAAAAAGTCATGAGAAAAATGAAAGTCGGTCAACTCAATGAGTGGAAAGCATCCTGTGGTTGCAGAACAAGCCCAAATCATGACCCCTCCACCACCGTGCCTGACAGGTGCTATGAGGTGTTTATGCTGATTTGTTGTGTTTGGTTTATGACAAACATGGTGCTGTGGATTATGCTCAAACGTCTCCTTTTTGGTCTCGTCTGTCCACAGGACATTGTTCCAGAGGTCTTGTGGTTTGGTTCAGATACTCTTGTAAACTACATTTATAGTATGAAGAACAACTCTATGGTGCCTTGTTGCCTGTAGCCTTTGTCGGAGTCCTCAGATGTTTGCTCTTCTTCGTGCACCTCAAAAGTGGGTGAAGCTGAAGCAGAAACCTCTAACCTGTTTCCACAAGGGTAGAGGGGGAAAAAAAACCAAGCCATGATTGTTCACTCTTTTACTAACTGTACTGTAATGACCTTTAACATTTAACATGCTAACTGAGGCCTGTAGAGCATGAGATGGGATTCTTGGGTTTTTTACAGTGTCTCTGAACATGGCAGGGTTGTGACCTTGGCACGAACTGCTGTGAAAACTGCAGAAAGTTCTTTGAAAATCCAAAACAATTAAGTTAGTTTTGCAAGTATATAATATGCTTAAGTTTTTTTTATGAATTAGCTTTTATTTCAGTTGATTCAAATGGTTTTTTTTTTTTGGTTTTTTTTTTTACCACACCTAGACTTGGTTTCAATGTTGTTTTAGTTAACTATGATGATCCTGGTTGTTTGAACGTGGAAACTGTACGTGAAAAATAACTTTAAAGTTCTAAAAACAACAACAACAACAACAACTCTGACTCTACATTGAAGGAATAACGGCCTGGTACCGCTCATGAACTTCCACGCAGGGCTGGTATAAAGGGGCAGAGCTCTGGTATCCGCAGCAGAGGGCTGGTGACTGATAGCAGTGACGTAGGCAGCTTGCACGAGCGGGGGGAGGTGTTTAAAGCCACTCTGCTCCTCTTCCTCCTTCACAGCCTCCCTCCGTCAGACCCGGGGTTTCGTAACCGGCGCTGTAGCGGTGTCTCCTGTTCTGTGAGCCGGTGAGAAATGGCAGCGCTCAGGACTCTCAGGAAACTGTGCCAGCAGACACAGCACCAAGTCTGTAAACTGCACACGTCCGGCTCGAGGTGAGTCTCCTCCGCACATCTTCTGCGATCTGAGCGGCTTTAACGGTCATTTTACGACCTCTGAGGCGCTTCTGTTTCCTCACTCGGTGGGAGTGTTTGCTTCATTTTTTGTTTTGTTTTTTTCCCTGTGTGCCCACTTGTTTGTAGGCTTTTGTGTACGCGGATGAGGTCGCTGGGTTTTATTCTGGTGGCTTTTATTGTTTTATTGCACTAAACGTCCTCAGTTGAGCACATTTCGCAGCGCCCCTAGCGTCAAGCCGGTAATATTACAGGTGTAGATGAGGTGTGGGGGGGCTGGCTGATGAAATCTGTGTGAATGCTTGCACCCAGTGGCAGGTTTCAGGTGGAGTTCGAGGTGTAGGTGTGCACACCTGGGGAAAAATGAACATGCAGGGTAGATCTGATCACGTGGTCTGTAAACCCTGATATAACACGCTGAGAGTAATGCTGCAGCAGCCAGTCAGCAGCCTGTTAAGCGTTTTCATCCCGTGCAGGTACTTATTAGAAACGTGCTGAGTGGAGTATAACCCCCATGACTACATGCAATTAACTAATCTTTCACACACACACAAAAAAAACTGCTCCTAAATCTCGTGGGTCCTGCACATGATCTGCGTGATTTACAAAGACACAAGGCTGATAATTTAGGACGTGTGTCTGTGATTATCTTACATCATTGCTTGCGAAATTAGATCTGGTGGGATCACGTTAGCTCAAGTTAATTTCATTTATATATGTGAGGAAAATTTCTGCAAACTCAGCTGCCAGAGGACTAGTGCTGTGTTATCATGTGCAGAGTAAACCATAACAAAAGATAAACATTGTGAACATGAGTTATTGAAACATTTGTAAAGAGAGATCCTCAGCCTCTCGGGGGATTTAAACTTCTATTAGACCTGTAACCTTGACACATTACCTCTGGGACCTGGTACACTGGTCCCATTCTCCCCAAAACACTCAATCCTTTTCTCTGAGGATTTAATTACTTTGGACAGGATAAAAGTGACGGTTACATCACTGTCGATGGCTCATTACTCTTCAGTTATTAGCCCCTGCGCTCTGCTTGTCATTATATAACGGAGAACCATCTTTGACACTTGTGCGATGAGGACAAACTGGTGCGGCAGCAGTCTGTACAGTCGTGAATACTGTACATGAGTTTTAACCATTGAATATCTCCGACTGTGCCTGATGGTTAGACGCTCAAAGAAGCTGCCTTCCCTTGCTTGTTTCTACCAGTTTACTACAAATATTGAAACATAAGTGGTAATAAAGCATGTGGCTCAGTCAGGTGGAGGCTATGTCTAATTTTAGAGGCTAGAACTGGTGCTTGGATTAAGGTTGAGATGAGTTTACATGAGTCCTAGTTAAAAGAATTTTGGCTTAGCTTTGGTGCCGCAGTGCAGTTATTTGTGCCACGTTGGCCAACACTCTTCAACAAAGCTGTGTACAAATCTGTCAGGAATTAAACAATGAATCACAGCACAATCCCATCTTCTTGATGCCCAATAACTTGTCTTCTGACCGCAATTGTCTCGCCAACTCCCAGGCAGGAGGCAGTGGTCATCTCAGGAAAGAAACTTGCACGGCAAATTAGGGATGAGGTCCGGGCCGACGTAGAGGAATGGGTCTCAACCGGCCACCGAAGACCCCATCTGAGTGTTATTCTCGTGGGAGACAACCCAGCCAGCCACTCCTATGTCCTGAACAAGACACGGGCTGCGGCTGATGTCGGTAGGTGTTGTTTTGGGGTTCTTTTGGGGGGGGGGCAGAGCAGAAAGTGCACATTCCTCATACGTGTGAATGGCAAAACTGCAAATGTTCACTTGTGAGCAGTCATTTTCACACTTCGACCTCCCACAGGAATCTCAAGTGAGACGATTCTCAAGCACACGAACATCAGTGAGGAGGAGTTACTGGACTTGATTGATAAACTTAACACCGACCCCCGTGTGGACGGTCTACTGGTCCAGCTGCCTCTGCCAGGTACAGCAAAACTGGGAAATCCTGCACTGGGAGTCGGGTTTGCGTACATGTGCGTGGTGTCTAGAAATCCAGTATGACGGCTGAATGCAAGCATTGGTGAACGTGTGTTCGCAGCGCCTACGTTGGATCAGAAAACTGCCCACCTGCCTGCTGTCTCTTGCTAGGATTTTCTCTCATGCTGGAGGCAGAATTTGGTCTGAGAAGCTGGATTTGACCTTATGACTGTGAGCAGAACGAGTCGATAAAGTTGTTTTGACTGTAACTCCCTTTTGTTTGGACAGAACACATCGATGAGCGTGCGATCTGCAATGCAGTTTCCCCAACCAAGGATGTGGACGGTTTCCACGTAGTCAATGTGGGCCGCATGTGCCTGGATCAGTCCACCATGCTCCCTGCCACTCCCTGGGGGGTCTGGGAAATTATTAAACGCACAGGTAACCATAGTGACCGCCTTCTTCCTCTCAGGGTTAAATGCTGTTGAAGAATCTAAAAGATTCCTAATTTTCTTATCTTCCAGGTATTCCTACTTTTGGGAAGAACGTCGTGGTTGCTGGACGCTCCAAGAACGTGGGCATGCCCATCGCCATGTTGCTGCACACAGACGGCCGTCACGAGAGGCCCGGAGGTAGGACAGGATGTGTGCGCGCGCATTGTTGGGTGATGAAACTAAAGCATGTACACCCCTAACGCCTCTGTTCTCTGTGGCAGGTGATGCTACAGTCACAATTTCTCACCGTTACACTCCAAAGGATCAACTTCGCCAACACACTAAAATTGCTGACATCATTGTGGCTGCCGCAGGTTTGTTGGTTGGTTCGTTTATTAATCTTTTTTGTGTTTTTGCAGTACTGTACTAACTGTACTCTTTGTGCGTGTGTGTTACTGAACTTTCAGGGATTCCAAACCTCATCACTGCGGACATGATCAAAGAGGGAGCGGCTGTGATCGACGTCGGAATAAACAGAGTGCAGGACCCCGTCACTGGAAAGAGCCGGCTGGTTGGGGATGTGGATTTTGAAGGTAAGGCTGGAGAGGGAGAACATATGTGAACACTTCAGTGCTACACACAGGCATTTTGGACTGTGTTCCAATAAAACGTACTACAGGCAACCTTTTTCAATCCCCCCCTCCCCTGTGCGCGCTCTGTAACAGCTGCATCCGATTACAGTACCACACTCAAGTTCAGTGAGCTTTTTAAAGCGACCCACTCTTTCACAAATGTTTGTAAAAGCACACTGCATGGCTGGGTGCTCGATTTTTATACAGCTGTGACAATGGGACTAAAAACACCCAAATTTGAAGATTAAGCGGTGTGACCCACTACCTTTGTCCATATTGTGTATCTGGAGCTAGATTAGTTTGTAATACTTTCTAGAAAACATTAAAAGTATGTTTGTTGTTTTAATTTGATTTGTATATGGGACAATATGACACAAAATGTCAGATTTTTCCCATATTGAACATTTGTAATTCACATCCAAAAGTTATTACATTCCAAAGCTGGGCCTTGCTTTACATCCATGCAGATTCATGCACAACTCTTTGAGTAATCCTGCTAGCAAAACAAACCAATGACATCGCTTCCTTCATGGAGGGAAGAGAATAAATAAATGTCTGATAAACAAACAGGTGGCACAGACTTCTACTTTGCTGCTTGGAAGCTGAACTTGATCATGTTTCTGGAGCACATGCTTGGCATCATGTTGCCTCATACCAGTGTTATTTATAAAGTGACCTTTATCATGTTGTTTTCATATTATATTTATACACACGATGATGGGAGGCGGACCTGATTTCTGGAAAGTTCCATTTGGTGTATAAGGTCTGAATTGTCTTACTTTTCCTGTGCACTTTCAGGTGTGAGACAGAAGGCGGGATTCATCACCCCAGTGCCAGGAGGTGTTGGCCCAATGACAGTGGCGATGCTGATGAAGAACACTATCAAAGCAGCCAAGAATGTCCTCCTGTGTCCGCCACAGAGAATCCGCATGGCTGTTGCGTCCTAATTGGATCAAGACCACATCCCAGCAACAGTGACACATTCCATCGTGGGCCCACCCTCCACCTTCCCAACACTACCACATTATTATTGATGTTATTATTATTATTATTATTATTATTATTTTTATTTTTTACTTGGAGCAACCCACCATGCTCCCCTGTCACATGGACTGGAAAGATGATAGCCTTATGGATCTCTTACTGCTGATGTCGTTAACCTTTCATGACTCCAGGTCCAGCCATAATTAGACTGTTACATTCACTGATGCAGCAGCACGTTTAATGTAACAGTGTTTTCAGTATTTATCATTTGCATTGTGCTAGGTTCTTAAGAATTTTCAGAGATTGTTATTTATTGGTACAGTGACGCAGTGTTTGAACATGAGTGAAAGCGGGTGGTGAGGATTAGCTTGCCGGGTGACTGAAGCCTTTCTGCTTTATGTCTTTCTGTTAGTTTATCCTGATGTGCAAAGAGTGATAAGGGCTAATGTCATCAGGGGCAAGTATGTATATCCGTATACAAGCTTTAAAGATTCACAATTGCCTTTGAGAAATCTTTGAAATAAATATTACAAATGTCTTCTAATGATGATGTTTTTGTCTCAAAAAATCACCCTGTTACTTTTTAAAGGCCACGTAAATGATGTCCGTGTTTCCTGCGCTTCTTTCTAGTCCTTTTCTTTTCACGTTTTGCTGTAACTGGATGCACCTCTGGCCTCGAGGAATGATCTTGCAGTTGTAGAGCAGTAAAGTTTGAGTTCGCTGAGTTTGGCGCTCTGTCTCAGATTTACTGAATATACAAAAAATAATTAAGACTGACTGAAGTCAGAAGGGAGATCTGGGGGACTTGTGTATTCACTAAAATTAAATATTGGTGTTTTTACTTTGTTTTTACTTTGTTTCAAAATGTAGCTTAAATCAAAGGACAATAACCTCTTAATTAAAATTGACACCATACACTCACTGGACATATTATTAGGTATACTTTCCTAGCAATGGGTTGGACCCCCTTTTTACCTTCAGAACTGCATTAATTCTTTGCAGCACAACACAGTACTGGAAACATTCCTCAGAGATTTTTTGATCCATGTTGACATGACTGCATCACACTGCTGCAGATTTGCTGGCAGCAGATCCATGATGTGGTCTTCTGCTGCTGTAGCCCATCTGCTTCAAGGTCAAATGTGTGTTCAGAGATGCTCTTCTGCACATAGTATTTTCAGTTACATATTTATATATGTTATTTATATAAAAAGTGAATAAAAACTAGGAATAAAAGGTGGATAGTTTATGAACGTACTCATTAGTTTTAATCTTCTGCTTTTGTGTTGAAGTTTGTGTCCCAGTGGCAGGTGAGTCACGCATTGGCCTAAACCCTTTTAATATGACAAACACAGAAACAGGCTGCTTGTTTGTTTATTTGAATAAAATTTTCAAGGAAATACTTTATTCTTTACTTTGATTAGAGTGAAGATTTATAATTTGGGTGAGCCCCGGGAGATTTTCTGGTTGTTAAGTGGGCAACAGCGGTCTGGTATTTGGAAATGAACCAAAACCGAAAAAAAAACCCCAACCACAAACAGACTGGAATTATTTAATAAATAAATACCTCAAGCAAAATAAGATGATAATAAAGGAATGTATTTAATGAAGATGCATTTAAAAAAAATGTGTTTAAAGATGACGAGACCTCGGTGTATTAGTTTGAGATGTGTAGATGACAGTGAGTCTATTACCTTTGCAAAGTGTCTCACAATAAAACACTGCAACTATAATAATAATTGTTTGTTTATTAATTTATTTCGATCATGTAAACAATATACAGGTACATTTAGAAAGAAAAGAAGAGAAAAAAAAAACTATACAACTATAAGAAGAAGAAGAAGAAGGAAGAAAGAAAATGAAGTGGGAACTAGGTTCCTTAATCCTAGAGAGGCGACGGAAGGAATTTGACGGGCACACTTCCGTTTTTGTCGTTCAGTACTGTCTGTAAACAGTTGTTCGGTGAGCTATGGACCGCAGCAGACCATCCGACAGAGCTGGCAGAGAGAAAAAACACGAGAAGAAGAAACGGAGACGATCCTCGTCCTCCTCTTCCTCCTCACCATCATCTTCGTCTTCCTCCTCCAACAGCAGGAGTCGGAGCAGAAAGAAGACGTTGCACAGGAGCAAAGGTTGGAACATGAAATGCTAGCATTCACAGGAAAATCAGCCTCATCATCGGGTTATGTTCTCTGTTTCTCCCCCAGATGACAAAACACAAAATAAGAAGCGCAGAAGGCACTCGTCTTCTTCTTCCTCGTCTTCCTCATCCACCTCTTCCTCCTCATCGTCATCATCCTCGTCAAGTGATGAGAAGAAGAAGAGCGAAGCCAAGAAGAAGAAGAAGAAGAAGCAGCAGCTGAAGAAGAAGAAGGCGAAGCTGAAGAAGCAGATCAAGAAGGAGAAGAAGAAGTTGAAGAAAAAGGAGAAGAAGGTGAAGAAGAAGGCAGAGATGAAGCAGAGCCCAGCAGAGAAACCTCCATCCTACCTGGAGGTGTGGCAGACTGAGGAGGGGGCCGTGGAGCTCGGGCCTGGTGGGACATCACACACAACCCGACACTTCACTTCAGTGCATCAGCTGCTCACACAGTCTGACGCAACAAAATAACTGCGGTTTTTATATTTGATGAATTAAAAGTGTGATTTGTTTCCCAGCTTGTGAAACATTAGGAAGTAATATGTCCTAATAAGTCCTTATCTAAGAAGTAGTGCACTGATGTGCAGAGCAGGATAACGCTGGGAGGCCACGAAGCTGTGGGAATGAGTTTTTGAAGCTGGGTTTAGAAGAGGTAATGAGCAGTGAGCAGCACCATGACTTTATTCAGAGAAAGATCACTACAGATCTGATGTTTGCTTTGAGAGTGTCAATGGAGACGTTTAAAGGAGGTCAGAAGGAGCTGCACTGTTTCTTTGTGAATCTAAAGAAAGCATTTGAGAGGGAACATGAATGAGGACACCAGCAGTAGTGAGGTCTGCGGTAGGAGTTGCAGATGGGTTCAAGGTGGGGGCAGGATTACATCGGCTCTGAACCCTTCTTGTTTATAGTGGTGATGTTCACAGGTGACACTGGGATCCTGTTTTTGAAGATCTTTGATTTGTAGAAAGACTTTACTGATGGGTTTTTTTTGTTTTTTTTTAATAATTTGACCATCACAAGCTGACTTGTTGGGACAGCAGCATTCTGTTACAGCACCACACTCGGGCTCTTTAGAACGACCCATTCTTTCACAAATGTTTGTAAAGAGACTGCTTAGGTAGGTGTTTGTGGCACTGGGACTGAAAACACCTAGTTTTAAATTAAGAGCTGTGGCCCAATGTGTATTTCCTTTTTAGTGAACTAAAAATGTTTTTTTCACATCTAGTTCATTCTGATAATCTTGGTAAATCAAATCCCCGTCAGTCTACTTGTCACGTGCATTTGTTACCAGCATTTCCAGCCTAAATTTTAGACTAAAAGTCCCTTTTTAACCACACAGTCATTCAGTGTTTATTTTATAAACTTTAAGCACTTTATCTACCTCACATCTATGCTAGAATCACCATGCATGTTTTAGGACTGTGTGAGGAAGCTCAAATACCTGGAGGAAAGCACCTTTACCTTTATTAACTCATAGTATATGTAGTCACATTGCTCAATTCTGATATTAATTCTGATATCGTTATCTGGTTATTTCCTCCTCCTCCACCTCTTTTTTTCCCAAAAATGACATCTGGTGCATTTTTGCCTCTCCAGTCATGACAGATGAGCAGAAGGCCCGGCTCTCCACTAAGAGGCCCCTCACCAAAGAGGAGTATGAAGCCAGGCAGAGCGTGATCCGCAGGGTGGTGGACCCTGAAACAGGGAGGACAAGGTAAGCGGGGGAAAGCGTGCCACAAGAGTGGGAGGTTTTGAGGAAGAATTCGCCCAGCCTGGTTAAATTGGGGATCTTTTTTTCCCCTTCTGTCTTACAGACTGGTGAGAGGAGAGGGGGAGATCATAGAGGAGATAGTCAGCCGGGAGAAACAAAAAGAGATCAACAAGGTATGACAGAAACCTTTCAGCTGTAACTGCAGTAATGTGCTGTTATAACTCTTAACAGCGAGCCTCTATTCATCTCACAGCAAGCTACGAAGGGAGACGGAGATGCCTTCCAGAGAAAACTGGGCATCAACAGGTAGAAGATGACGTCCCCTTCAGCTTCGTCAGCCTGAGAGCACCTTCACTAAACAGATCTGCTGAAAGTAACTCGTCAATGTATTGAAATGCACTTCGTATCAAATAGTGATAGCAAAATAATACTGTGATGCTCTCCTGAGGTACACAAGGTAGACGTCATAGTGAGCTGCTTGTAATGGCTGTCAGATGTAGTCAAGTAGATAGAAAGTAGTGCCTACATGAAACTGCTGACAACAAGGATCTTACTGGGATTGTGTTTTAGTAGATTTTTGATTTCAGCAAAAGACATTGCTGCTGATTTTCTGTAACACTGAGCTTCATAGGAAAGTTTCATTTAGTTTAATTATTGTGCAAAATCTTTGCTTCAAGTAATGATTAATCCCGGATAAACGTCCAGTTCAGCTGTCTGATATAACCTTCTCACACCACCTCGTGGTTGTCATCTTACGTTTTGTATCTCAAATTTTTGTTTTATTTTAATTTCTCTAAATAAATCTCCATTTCTTTGTAAAAAAATAAAGTTTGAATTCAGTTCCTGGTCGCATAAAAAAAACACAAAAAAACATCCTTGTTTTAACTCTGTGTGGAAGGGGAAAAAAAAGCCCAAATGCCTTAGTTGTTCTTTATATGTTCTTTATACACTGTACATAAAAACACAAGGGAATGGGTAAAATGTAGTTATCCAAAACCTACAAGATACACACCCTGTACAGGTAAAATATTTTCCAAGCATGATATTGTGTTGCACATATACAGCCTTTGAATGATAACTGTTGGAGGCGGAGCTGGAGACAGCGATGGGATTGCCTAATGTTGGTGAATTATGTCCCACTCTCTTCTCCATCATAAATTTCCTTTAAAAAGGTAAAACAAACCAAAGTCCTGTTTAGAAAATATGGCCTCCATCTTTTCCCACAAAGTAACATGATCAACATCCTTCGCCGTGAAGTCTGTTTGGGGTGTGATTGGCGTTGTTCCTCGCCGTGCAATGGTCAATGTAAGGCAGTAAAACGGGAAATGTAAGGCCTCTGGTAATGTGTGTGTCGGTAGCAGAATCGAAGCGATCGTCTGCCCAGAGGTTACAAAACTTCACAGATCGCTTCTCTGGATTTTTAATACCCGGGCGTTTCAGATCGGGGAGCATGGTTCAGTAGCTGAAAATGTTAGATGAGTGCATGTTTTCCAGCACTGACTGTCCTTTTTTTTGTTTTCAAGTTACAATAAATGTACAAAGAGCTATTCTTCAACAAGCAGCTTTTTTCCCCCCCCCGTTCCTTTTTTTTTTTTTTATGGCTTTAAGCCGATTCTTGTCAAGGTCAAAATGCAGAGGGACAGAAGTACAGCATGAGTCACACTCTCCTTAACCAGCTGACAAAAATATAAAATAAAATCAGTGCTGATTAAAGAGGTTACAGGTGCTTTTGATCTTATGTCTTATAATGTCATCTATTGAAATGTGAAGTGGATGAAATATTTAGAAACACATCTCAGCACAATACAATTCAACTGCATCACAAAGTGAAGCCTCTAAAAGGACCACTAATTTAAAATGACACCTCTGAAGAGGGCCAACTCAAACTGAAGGTTACATCGTCGGTAAACGTGCCGTTCATTGCACTTATGTAAACCATTTGTTTTGTTACCAGGCTGACTGTTTTGTAAATATTAAGTGCGTCTGTCTAGATGCCCATATTCTAAAATGGAAACATCACAACAAAACAGCGTGTCTGTCTGCAGGAGAAAACCCGACTGGCATAATGTGGGCAGTGCCGTTTTAAGGTGAGTTACCCTCTGCAATTTGACGTCTGTAGACCATGTGCCTGTTCACCTGATTGTCAATGCACTGTGACGTGTTTCCTCAACAGTCTGTAAGATCTGGTGGTGCTACTCGGGAATATTGCACGTTTCCCCCTCAGTCTGAGCCCATATTGGTCCACTGCTGTCAGCTCTGTCTGTACATGATTACTAGAGGGACAAATAAATGTTATTTAAATGAATAAATCACAATTTTGTTTTTAAACCAGCTTTAGAAAATAAATGGCCAATGGTATTAAAGCAAAATCTTAGCTCTGTTTTCCTACTTTCAACAGCGTATTATACAGGATTTACAATTTGCAAATTTCTTTTCCTAAAGGTGCAGCAACACAGAGAAAGAGACCTTAACCTAAGGAGGATTATCTATGAGAACATTCAACACCTCATTTTATAGCTCGGGGATAAACCAGAGAGAGAGAAGCCATATCCTGAATTTTCCCCCAAAAAAGTTCATAACAAAAACAAAAAAACAAAATATTTTGACACAAGTTCTGTTGATACAACTCTGGTGATCTGAGAGATAAAATAATAAAATAATAATACAACACTGTGCCAGGCAAAGACCTCTGAGGTTTGGCTGCTGCAACTGAAGTTTAAAGGAGAGAGGAAAAAAAACAACAACAAAACAACACATCATAGCTAAAGTAATCTTAAAACACATTTTGTTCACGAAAAAATCCATACATTTTAAAATGTCTATAGTCTTAAATAACAACAAGTATAGTCAATCAATAAAGTATATCCTGAATGAGGTGGCGTTTACCCCCAGAGTAAAGAAGACACTTGAAACTGGTCTTCAGTGGACCAGATACCAGATCTGCACTGTAATGTAACAATTATGTACAAGCCTTGTTAAGGCATTCAACTACATACTTACACAATCTACCCCATTTATTATGTTTCTGTTTTTACACAGGAGATCCCTCCTTTCCTCTGCATCCACAGATGGCTTACCCTTCTGTACTGCTTCACTTTGGCGCTTTCCCTTACAGTACTGCTTTTCCCTATAGCAGAGCTGCACGTTACTCATTCAGGAGGGCACGGCAGCAATGGCATAAAGTGAAGTGTGAAATGCAATAAAACCCAAGAACAGTTTCAGCTGCAGCCACAGTTAAAGGGTAATTACGCGCTTTGCTTCGTGTTGCATTACATGATTCTTCGTGTCTAACGGGCAACCAGAAAACAAGCTGAACTGGACCGTAAAGATGTTAAATCTGCTCGGTGTTCCTTAAAAAAAAAAAAAGGAATCTAACAAAGATTAATTTTGGCTTCTTGATTGTTTTCGTGTTTACACTAAATTGGCGAATCAGCTTCACCTGATTCTCAGCTCCGCTCTCTGACTGGAACGTACCTGATCAGCGCGTTAAAAAGGACGCAGCTTTAAAACTGCTATAAACAAAGTTCGTCTCTGTAGTCGTTGTTGTGCTTGCATTGGTCACGTTAGCTGGTTACAGCAGCTACTGTAACAACTCTGTGTTGTTTGCATGGGGCGTGCTTGTGTGTGTGTGTGTAACTGTCTCCATGTGCTGGAGGAGCAAAACTGACCTTGTATTCAAGACTAATAAATATTTACTAAACAGTACAAACAGCCTGGATCCCTACAATATTAGCTTTATTTGGTTGTGTGCACTTTCCCGCCTTGGGGCAACACTTCTTGAAATGTTGGTCTGTGTTATCATGAATGTTACCTCACGCTCTGCCCATAAATATCTGTGCTGAATGTGACTGGTGTTAGTTTTTATAAAGAGTGATTTGTAGCACCTGATTTTTTTTTTTCCTTATGGTATTTTACCTATCTGGTGCAAGAAGCCAACTGCTTTCCACTGTTTGCGTTTATATTCACGTTGCTTTGCTTCTCTTCCTCAGCACTGCATTTGTAAGTCACTCTCCCGAACCCGCATCGTGTCTCCAGTCTCATTTTGAGCTGAAAGCTCCTGGCTCCAGCTTGGTGCTGCTGCTGCGGCCCCAGCAGCTGGCCGTAATGCTCATGCTGCGCTGGGCCCCTCCCTGGCCGTGGCTGTGAGTGCGCTCCAGCCGCTCCCGCTCCAGCCGCTCGCTGTCTGATTGGCTCTGCGTGCGCTCCGGCCTGTTGTGGATGCTGCCCGTCGGGGAGCTGGGGGCTGGCTGAGAGGAGATGGTGCGTAACAGATGGTTCCTCTTCCTCAAGAAGTCACTGTTTGCTCCCAAGCCAAAGCTGCCTTTGCGTAGCACCATGCGTGCACTGGTGGTCTTGGCTGGACGAGAGCGATGGTTGTACTCCAGCTGGGACAGATGAGCTGCGTATCCCTCTGTGATGAACTGTTGAAGGATCAGAGAAACAACTGTCAACTAAAAAGCAACACATTTCGCGGTGAGTTAAGCTTTTACTTTAATGTTGTTGTTGTTTTTTTTTTTTTAATGTGAGAAGAGACTATTAACAGGATCTTTTCTCAGGGTGTGCAGAAAGTGATACCTGGCACTGGTGCTGCATCTTCTTAGAAGGTCTGCCAACAATGTATATTTGAGCAGGAGGGAGGCCAATGGAGGTGTAGACTGAGATGTCTTTGGTTGATCCATAGCCGGCAAAAATCTTCATGTGTGCCTGAAATTGGAGAAATGAAGATGAGAAATGTTCAATCCTGGCTTCTTCTACACAACTGGGTACATTTTTAAAATAATAACGGGTTGTCAGCATTTGTCGCTTCTGTTTTCTCGTATAAAACACTCACTGTCCCCTCTCCCACGCCCACTCTGACCTCTGTCAAAGACTTGAGGAAGTTAGCCTTGTGCCTGAGCGGGTCGTGGACCAGGCCGTCACAAAAGGAGACAATGCCATGAGGGAAGTTGTGCTGAGACAACCAGGCCACTACCCGTTGCTTCTGCATGTCTGGCCGTCCGGTCACGTAGATGATCAGATAGCCTAAATCCTGCCAGTGCCTGAAATAAAGAGAAGCAGCAGGACACACCAGATCTTAAAGTTCAATCAGGGAGGAAGTATCTGAAGCCAAGAAAACAGGAGAGGTAGAGCAGCCAGCTACCTGACAACATCTACAGCTCCAGCTCGCACTTTGGGATCACTGCCCATGATCGAAACGCTGGCAGCAAATGAACCATCAATGCTGAACACTACGAACTCCGTGCTACGTGGAACAACCGTCAGGTAGCTGTCAGCGAACGTGTGGTCACCCCTGGTGAATAAAAAGAAAAAGAGTAAAAATATGGAGACAAAAAGATTAAAGAAAAACTGAGCTACAATAAAGTGAGCTAAAAGGCAAATGGAAACCAGGCTCTGTGAAGAAAAATGCACAAAAAGCTTAAAATACAATAACAGTTTGGTACCAGGCTAATCTCACCTGACCACCATTTTAACCGGGTACACTCCGATTCCCAGACGCTTGTCCTCTGGGATGACAAAAGACACGCGCCCGCTGCTGTTGGTCACCTCGGTGTTGAAGTACACCCATTCTCCCGATGGTGGCTGGGTCATAATGTGGAGGTCGACCTGCGCAGGAATGAAAAGGAAACAAAAGCATTTCAATACAACCAATCTACTGACATTTCAGTTTTTGTCACATTTCCTCAACCCAGAGGTAAAGTTGAATGAAAACAACATTGTCTTCATTTTTATGATTAAATGTTTCACGTTAAAACGTTTTCTAAAGGTTTCATTTTGCATTATCGTGAAATCCAACTGTATACCATTCAGAAAAGTTTATTTATTTTTTTATTAGTGAGTCCTCAAATGTAGGACTCTACTAGCCAACTAGCGAATACTCTAGTAAGGCCAGTGAATGTTTCAGGCTTTTATCTTCAATAGTTTGAGACATACTCATGTTCAAGCAGTGGCTCAGATTTCAAAATGTCCTGGGTAGATGGACCAATTTTCAATAATATATCTTGAAATTTATGAAGTTAAATTTCACAGCAATCATTATATATACCCAAACTTTGGATTGTTTGTCGTATAAAGGCACACGACGATTAAAGATGGAAAAAGCCACAAATGTATGAGAATTAAAATCCACTGAGAAGTCAAGCATGCTCAAAAGCAGTCGTATCCAGGACAAATCTTGTTTCACTAAAATAGGACCATAAGCTCATCCATCCTTTGGCGAGATGAGCTAAAAAAAAAAAAAAAGAAAAAGCTCAAACCCAGATTTCCCAGGTATCCCTAACAGCAGGAGGTGAGCTGCTAAAGACAGAAGCGTGTTCACCTTCTCCCCGGCCAAAGTCACCATGTCCAGAGGGCCGTACATGAAGCGGCCTGTCAAGACCTGCTGGCCGTCTTCGGTGAAGACTGCGTCGTTCACTCTGTGGTTGGCAGTCACATTCTGTCAAAGCAGAAGAAAAAAAAAGGGGGGGGAAATTCTGACGTGTTGTTGTGTCTTTATTCAAACAAAAACAGTCTACAAATACCAACCAACAACTTTTTTTTTTTTTGCATATTGGTCAGAACTGGTTATTCTTAATCTTTGGCTCTTGTCCAGAGTGTTTTCACGTCTCCTTTCCCTCAACCCTAATGGCAGATGGCCGAGACCAGTTACTTCCTTTTAAAAGGGAGATTTTCCTTCACACTGTCACCAAGTGCTTGCTCATAGGGGGTCATCTAATTGTTGGATGTTTTCTCTGTATTATTATAGGGTCTTTGCCTTGAGGCAACAGTTATTGTGATTTGGTGCTTTATTAAAAAAATTTTTTAAACTGAACTGAGTTAAAACAAAACAAAAGGGATATTTTTTGATTTGTAATTAGATGGCAGGCATCTTAGTGTCCCCGACTAAACTTTAAAGCTCTCTGAAACCGACTTTGTTTCCAGATCTGATGCTCACCCTGATCTTCACGTGAGTCCTCTTGCGGAGCCACTTTTCCCGAGGTTTAGAGGGGGTGAATTCAGACACTTCTTTTCCATCGAGCTCCAGAATGCTTGAGTTTTCGTGCCTCATGACCTGAAAGGGGACAATTCAGTGATTCATACTGAGAATTTTTGAATAAGTCCTAACACTTTCATTATTACTGTTTACTCACCTGCCTCAGGAGAAAAGACACAACATCAGTAGACTCCCAGTATGATGCATGGAACAGGTGCGGTAAAGCCACTGTGGGGAAAGCTGTTAGGGCATCAGGGCAGTACAGGGCAAAGTCCAGCCGCTTTGTGCCCCACCAGCGTGCTGCAACTGCAATGGGAATGGAGTAAATAGGGTACAGAGACGTAAGATGAAACTGAAAGAACCAGCGTGAGGTATGTGATGCCACAGAAAGGTGCAACACCCCTGATGTTATAGCAAAAAAACAAAAAAAAAACAAAACAGGAGTTGATTTCAATCTTCAGCCACACTCATCACCAATCCCAGCAGTTCTTCAGCTACAGGAGGAAAAGGAAGGAGTTTATAATGGTTATTATTAGCAAATCCAAAGGCAGAGAACAGCAACCGATAGTTAAAGCTGATTACATGACCAGCTGAAGGTGGTTATTTGTGTTAGTCTGCGCGTGAAAGAAGATGAATGATTTTAAAAGCCCCAGCAGCATCTAGATTTATGGATTACCCCTCATCAGTTACAGTGAATGCACCTGAATCCCTGTGAATTACATTTTAGAAAAATGAAGTGAAAAGGAGGCAGAGAGGCTTTTTGGAAGAGCAGCACTGAGTCTTTTGACTGTGGCACAAAACAGAGCAGCACACAGAAGAGACCCGTAGCCTCACACCGATTTCAGTAGCCCCCTCCCTTATAAAAATACCTTGGTCCACTTCAGCCTGGGAGTCCAGTGAGACCAGATCAGATATAGCAAAGTCCAGCCCTGCCCGGTAGTTCTCGTACTGGCCGGTGGGACTTAGAGATTCACTAGAGTCTGCCTCATCGTCCAGTTCTGCCGCTACATATGCATCAGAGGATCCTGTGGCCTGGCAAGCCTTTGTTTCCTTACGGGACGTGGGAGGAGTTTTCAGGAAGGATTTGTTTTGTGGTGATAGGGCGAGTAGGGACAAAAGACTGTATTTTTTGGATTGTTTAACCTGGTTTGATTCAGCTATGGGGGAAAAAACAACAACAAAAAAACAAAAAGATAAAGAAACCATATGATAAAATAAATATAAATTTACTTGTGACAGTTTAGGACCGTTTTAAAAAGATCTGTGACTGTGTAAGCCCTAAAGATAAATATTAGGAACCGCTCAGGTAAATGGGGCAGAGTGATGCTGTTGCAGTAGAGAAACATGTCGTAATCAGTTTAAACACATTTCCAGGGTTGTACTGTGGGTGGCTGAACAGCAGTGTTCAGGCGCAGTAACGTGAGGCACAAATAAATGTTCTGGTAACAGAAGTGAACAGGTGAGGGGGAGGAGGGATTCAAAGGACATTCAAACAAAGAGGAAACAGTACCCGTTATCTCAGCAAACACTGCAAGAGGGAGTCGACAATGCAGGAATGGCTGAGGGAAACAGGTGTCTACATGCATCGTCACATTAGATAAATGCAGCACTCGTTCATTGCATTTACATTTAGACAGTGAATAAGAGAAAGACAGACAGTGGAAAGTGGCTCTAAGCTGGTTTCTTCTCCGGGACTCTGATCTTGTCTTAGTTTTAACAGGAGCTGGATGAATAACCTTTCACGAGTCTCACTTCAATCCAAAATCTGGCAAAGCAGAAAAGAGCAAAAGCGGGAGCGGGACTCTTAACGTGGCTGACTAGACTGCTTCTGCAGGACAGCAGGGTGTGTGTAGAGTCAGAGTGAGAGTAAATGATGTCGGAGTGTTGGAAAGAGAAACTAGGACAGATAAAAGCAGATAAAAGTTGGGCTGAATGTGAGAGAAAGCAGGAGAATTACTAGAAGAGTGTTTGTGTGAGTGGAAGGAAGAGAGAAAGAGAGACTGTTTGGTATTGAGAGCACTTACTGTTGGCTATGTTGGTGGCAGTGTAACTGTCTGCCATTCCTGAGACCTGGCTGGCAATGCTGACCTCACTGGCCCTCCGCTGGCCCCGGGAGAGGGGGCCCGTTACGGGGGATGAGGGGTACGAATTGTCCATGAAGACACCACCATGAGACTGAACAACATCCGCTATTGAGCCCAAACAAGGAGATCCCATTAGACAGAGACACAGGTAAGGGGGAACTCACGGTGAAGGTGGGGGGAGGAGGGGAATGCAGGTGAGAAATGTGACAGCAGGTGGCGAGGCCCCAGTCACATTTCTTCACCGATCAACACGTGACTAGTAAATGAAGACATTAAACACACAGTGAATGTAAAATCACAAATGTCCACGTCTTCTACAGTAATATTGGTGTGTCTTATGGAGGTGATTTTTAAATTCAGAGCCTATTCTAATGTCTTGAAAATAAAATAACGTCAGAGATTTAGTAAAATCACAAGACCTCTGACTAGTTTCACAAGGAGAAGCACAGGCTTCAGTCTATTTAGCATGTATACACAGAGCTCCAAGTCCACTGCACAAACACGTCACAAGCAGCACATCAAAACCTTTTTTTGGAAATTCAAAAAACAGTATTTAA
>VUQG01006710.1:11455-22375 GCA_015106755.1 Etia nguti | reverse complement strand
TGTATGTTATTTTTTTTTTTTTTTTTTTAGGCCTGACTGCTGCTTTTGCATATTAAATGAGTAAGATGACCTTTTGATGAAGGGAATTATTTCACTCCTCATTGTTTCGCTGTTGTTGTATGTAGCTTCTGTACACAACACAGTTTATGCAAAATGAGAATGTACTTTAACGGCAATCATTTGGAATGTACATAAGTAAAATGACTCATTGTTTGAAATCTTTAAAGTGTTATTTTGTGAGGAAAATGACTTTTTCCCCCCCCATGAATGTGCTTTTCTGAATTCAGCTATATGATGAGCAAGTGATTCATAAGACAGTTTATTGAATCGTATTAACCCACTGATGTAAGTGAACCCATCACACTGCCATAATGAAACATGCTTTTCTTCCGAGTACCTTGCCACTGTGTTGACCAATATAGTCTTTTTTTTTTTTTTTCAATAAAACATCATAAAGCCTGAATGTTCATTTTCTGTTGTCTTCTCACTAACTGGCTGTTAGCTGAAATGAAAGAAAGTGATTATAATCGTAACTTAAGGACTGGAGTTAAAACAAGCGAAAAAGCAGCCAATGTCCAAAGAAAGACTTTTGCTCAATGAAGTCTGGATCCTTAGAAGCAAAATATAAAGAAAAGAGAGCTCGGGACTTTTGCACGGTACTGCTCCTGACTGAACTCCTCTTACAGCCTGAACATGAATTATAGCTTTGCAGCACCCTCTGCTGCTTGTCTGCTGAACAGCACCTCTACAAGCGCCTGCTGCCACTGGCCAATGGGAATAGAAGGAGCAGCACTTCCTGTTTCAAACTGAATATCATTTCTGCTGTGAATGTGAGCAGATACGGCACACAGAACGATTTGGACAGCTCACCAGCCATCTCCACTGGTTGAATGAATAGCTGTGACTTCCCACCACCGCCGGCAGCCGCTTTATGAGAGGAGGCTCAAGGTTGGCTGCTTGAACTCTTTCAGTTTGCTATTTCTATCGAGCTAAGCCCGTAAGCCTGTACCAAAAACAACCTGAGCATTGTCGTTAAATCATAGAGCTGGCTTTACTGTACACGCGTTCGTTTAGGGGCATTTCATCTCACATTTCCCTCTCCTGTCAGTCGCTTCTACAGTAAATAGTCCAATATTTCAGGCTAATCTCACACCCTTGCTAACAGGCAGCTACGTATTTGTTACTTAGTAGTAAGTGCCACGGGTAAACAAGCGCAATCGCTTCCAACGTGTGTGCGTGTGATATCTTTATGTATTTTATTATTACCATAAACCTGATGTGTGCTGCATGTACAGTTGTCGGTGACAGGATACGCCTTGTAGCAGCAGCAGCGTCCCTACTTGTTACTAGATGCTGTGAAACAGGCGACTGCCACTTAGCTAGCCCAGAGCTCACTCTGTGATCTGTGTACATTTCACATAGAGGCTTGGTTATTACAAAGGCCACACGTATAGTTTGTTAAATGTGGGTCACCAACTTGTGCTGAGAAGGCATGGAGAAACACTATGCAAGGGTCATCGCCACTACAGCAAATGATCCAGACAACTCATGTTAAAGATTGATAAACAGCTGTTCTCTAAGGAGACCAATTGGCTCTTATTTCCCTATTTTCCACACACAGTTTGTTCATATTTGTGTATAATTGTGGCCTGCTTCTTACTTTGTATTGTTGGTGAGTTATGTCTTTAGGCTCTTTCTCATTCTGTATTGTTTTTAAATCGTGTATTACCCTTTGCTTGATATGCAGTGGTCATGAAAAACATATTTATACTGATCAGGCGTAACATTCTGACCACTGACAGGTGAAGTGAATAACTCTGATTATCTCTTCATTATGGCACCTGTTAGTGGGTGGGTATGCTAGGGATCAAGTGAACATTTTGTCCAAGTTGATATATTAGAAGCAGGAAAAATGGGGAAGCAGACAGATTTGAGTGAGCTTCATAAGGGCCAAATTGTGATGGCTAGATGACTGGGTCAGAGCGTCTCCTAAACTGCAGCTCTTGTGGGGTGTTTCTGGTCTGCAGTGGTCCAAGGAGGGAACACTGGTGAACCAGCGACAGGGTCATGACCAGCCAAGGATCACAAATACACTTGGGTTACAAAGGCTGGCCTGTGTGGTCTGATCCTGGTTTGTTGCATATGGGGGTCCATAGCTGCAGACCAGTCAGGGTGCCCATGCTGACCCCTGTCCACCCCTAAAAGCACCACCAATGAGCATGTGAGCCATGAAAGAAGTGCATAATCTGATTAATCATGTTTATTTGACATCATGTGGACGGCCAGGTGCGTGTGGGTGCTTTGCTGGGGAACACCTGATACCAGGATGGACTATGGGAACAAGGCAAGCCGGCTAAGGCAGTGTGATGCTTTGAGCAATGTTCTGCTGGGCAACCTTGGGTCCATGTGGATGCCACTTTGACACATGCCGCATATCTAAGCATTGTTATAGACCATGTACACGCTTTCATGGAAATAGTATTCCCTGATTGCTGTGGTCTCTTTCAGCAGGATAATGCGAGAGGCCTGAGTACAAAAAGCATTCAAAAATTGAGACAGCTAAATAATAAAAGGACACATGATCACATATTAAGAAAAACATATGCAAAAGTAGTTGCAGATAGACAGATGCAACCATTTAAAATGTTCCACTGAAATCAGAGTGCAGCTGTATTTTTTTAAATTTTTTTGTACCTCTTTCCATTTATCGGCAGTGAAGTATTTCAATCCAGTTTTCCTAAGTTCAGACTGATCAAGAGGTACAGCTAATGTTAAAATGTCCCATGACCTGACATTGTAAATACTGGTTTAAATTCAATCAAGGAGCAGGGGTAAGCTAAGGGAATCTTGGGAGCAGATCCTTGTAAACAAACATCATACAATGCTGCTCTCTTTGATTTGCTAGGGAACACCATCCCACTTCATATAAGATATGGTGGTGAGTAAGAAAAGAATCCCTTGTGATAAATCATAATGCACTGCGCTACAGTGAGGGTAGATTGGCAGGGGAGACAGATGGACTGGTATAGTGTCTGCAGTATTGTAGAATCTCTGTA
Organism: Etia nguti; assembly: GCA_015106755.1. Classification (NCBI taxonomy): domain Eukaryota; kingdom Metazoa; phylum Chordata; class Actinopteri; order Cichliformes; family Cichlidae; genus Etia; species Etia nguti. The sequence continues at coordinate 19,319 of VUQG01006710.1, read as the reverse complement.
TCCATCTGTTGTGATAAAGAGACAGCTTAGTGTGAAAGCAAAACTGTAAATTTTACTGGCTGATCTATGTTCCTGCTTTTATATATAGTCACGTGTGGTTTGGAGTGACTGAAAAAATGAGATTGCAGATAGAAGCAGTTGAAACGTGTTTCCTCCAAAGTGTCTCTGGGCTCAGCTTTAGAGAAAGTGTCAGGAACTCACTCATTTACAAGGGGATTTAGGTATTTTAACCATCTGACTAGGGTGATGTTTTACATATGTCTAATAGGGAGGGAAAAATCCCATGCTGGCATGGGAACACCATGGTGTCCCCCAAGAGAGCTAAAGGAGGCGGCCCGGAAGTGGGAGTTCTAGACTGCTGGCTCCACGCATAAGTCCACGCATGGACCGACTGTGAAGAATTAAAATTGAGTTTTTTACTCATCTGCTTAAATAGAGTGTCCAACCCTATCTCTGAGCCAATTTCATTTATTTTTTGGCATGTCCAAAACATTTTTATGAGGCCCAGTATATTTAAACACACACTTCAGCATCTTTACACAGCAGCTGGTGCCAAATGATTAGGTACACATCCCAGTATTATAGCCATTCATTGTGGGAAAATGTACAGTGTAATTTCAAAGCCACATTATCAGCATTAACCCATTTTCTTCGTCAGGTTCCAGGTGCAGCCATGCCCGTCTCCCTGCTGTGGGCTGTGGACGTCTACGGGCGGGTCTACGGCCTGTCCACGGCGGGGCAGCAGTGGGATCAGTGCCGCGATGCCCAGATGGAGTTCAAGCGGGTCACGGCGGCACAGCAGTGCTGCTGGGGCATTGCCTGCGACAACAACATCTACCTGAACGTTCATGCTTCCGACCTGTCCATCCGCTACCAAGAGGAGACCTATGAAAATCAAGTGGGTCTCTGTGACCAATGGGGGGGTGTCATTCTTTAATGGCTTTACTTTCATTAAAATAAGTTCTTGTATAGGCCAAAAAATATGTAATAAGGAACCCACAGTATTCGTCTGTCTTTAGGCAAGTTTATAATACCTTTTTTGTTTTTTTGCACAAGTAAAATTGAAAGTTAAAGTTCCCCATTATAAGTTCAGCATCCTCATATGGCAGAGTCCCACTTCTGTTGCTAAATCCACAACCCATTAGGCCACGTGCCTTTACAAGCGAACCTTAGAAGCACGCTAAACCAGTTTTTAATGGGAAAAAATTCTCACAGTGCAAGATCACAAGACCTTTTATAACACTGCTCTGTCATACTGTCCCCATTAGGTCGACATTCAGTCATTTTGATTCTTGTGGCTACATCTCAATATTGATACTTCACTGAAAGTGCTATCGTTTTCCCTTAATATGAAATAAAAGGCAACACCACTGGCTTTAACACAGTTCTCTCTGCCCAACTTTCTGTCAGCGTTGGAATCCCGTTGACGGTTTCTCTGAACGTTTGCTGCCAAGCGACCGCTGGCAGTGGAGCGACGTCACAGGTCTGCAGCACCAACCTCTGGACAGCTTCCAGCTGCCCTCCATCAGCTGGGAGTGGGAGGGTGACTGGTATGTGGATGAAAACTTTGAGGGAGAGCCCACAGAGAAAGGGGTGAGTTTAAAAAAAACAAACAAAAAAAAACGTTTTGTATGTGTGTCTGCTTCAATTACTGCCCTTTTTTCCCCTCTTGTGTGACCTGTTCAGATGTTTGTATTTCCAGGGATGGACCTACGCCATCGATTTCCCTGCCACCTATACTAAAGACAAGAAGTGGAACTCCTGTGTCCGTCGCAGGCGATGGCTCCGCTACAGGAGGTACAAAGCAATGGACACCTGGGCCAAGGTGGGTGTTACTGCATAATATATTCATGTAATGAGTGCTGATGTGTGAATGCACGTTTTAAGTTTTTTTTTTTTTTTTTTTTCCTTGTATGCCTGGCAGATCCCCTCACAGCACACAACTCTACCAGATCCCTTCAGCGACATCAGCTGTGGAGGTTGGGAGATTAGTGAGGAACCCAGGGGCCGGCTGTCTCTGTGGGCTGTGTCCCTGCAGGGCAAGGTATAGATTATATATACAGGGCAGCATCTACCTCGTTTTAGGTATCAGTGACAATGTTATTATGCTGCTATAGGCTCAGATTGAGAATTTCTTGACTGTCGAAGTAATGCGTGTTTATTAACTGTGTATGCTTCAAATGATTTGCCATTAAAAGCGAAGTTAGAAGTTAGCAGCATGCTAACTAACTAGTTTAAAATGATCCCATCTCACACATACATTCGTGTCACACCAAAATTCCTTGATACCAACTCTTAATTTTCGGAGTCTGTCTTTGTCTCTGTTCAGGTGTGGTTCAGAGAGGGAATCTATCACAAGAATCCTGAGGGATCTTCATGGGAGGAGGTGCTTCTACCTGGAGAGGTGGTCCAGATCAGCTGTGGCCCAGCAGACCTGGTCTGGGCTGTGCTCTGGGAGGGGCAGCTTATTGTCAGGGAGGGCATAAGCAGAGACTCCCCTAAAGGTACAGATAGGCTCACTGGTGGGAGGGTGACGTGGTGTTTCTGAGCGAATGTGTTGAGAATAATATTTCCTGCAATCCAGGTGCCTCTTGGGCAGTAGTGGAGTCTCCCAGCTCCGATGTAGGAGCTACACACGTAGCCGTGGGAAACAACGTCGTCTGGGTTGTGACGAAGGACAATAAAGTAAGAAAGTGTTGCAAGCACATAAAAAAAAAAAAACAGAGACTCTTACCAAGTTTGTTTTTAATCAGCGGAAGTACTTTTTTCTTTTCTTTTGCTACCATTTCCAATAGATTAAATATCTTGGTCTGCTGGCAAATAAGATTTTGCATTTTCAGTGTGTGTGGCTAATTCTGTTTGTCAGTTTGCACTAGCTGAATGTGCAAAGATGGCGGTGTGACCAAGCTAAAAGCTTTCAAATGTTTCACTTATTTATTTATAATGAAGATTTATTTGTTTCCTCGGCTCAGTAAGTGGAGCATGAAGACCAACAAATGCAAAGTAAAAGAACAGAAACAAATATTAGGAGCTGCTCTGCCAATCTTGTTACTTTAATAATCTGTGTTGGCACTTCACAGTTCACTTCTAATTTCAACACTGTGACTGACACAACATGAAAACTGTGTAAACATAGTCAAACAGGCTTGCAACAGCTTGTTGAGGACAACAAGTTAAAACTGCAGGGATCAAACCTGCGACGTCTTCAGAATACCTCTCACTCTACACTCCTGCTTTACCAGGTGTGGTTCAGGCGTGGCGTGAATTCTCACAACCCGTGTGGCTCCGGCTGGATCAGCATGGTTGGAGAAATGATCATGATCAACGTAGGACAGAACGACCAGGTGATTCAGTGTGTCCTGAGTGTAACTGCTGGGAATCTTAAGTATTACTACATGGCTTTATTACTGCATGTTTGCAAGTGATGTAGTCATGCTGAGGTTTTCTGATAGTCTTGCTGGTGTTCATAGGTGTGGGCTATCAGCTCCGAGGACCGAGCTGTGTACTTCAGACAAGGCGTGACCTCCAGTGAGCTGAGTGGGAAAACTTGGAAGGCTATCACCGTTCCCCGAGACGGAGACCGATCCCACTCCAGCGCCAGTGCAAACAGCCTGCAGAGGTGGATGCGCCTCAGAGGACATATGTTCTAGTTATCATTTTTAAAATATAATAATAAAATTAATTCTCTCTCTGTCTGTGTTTCTCAGTGCCGGATGTTTTTTCTGTGGTGAGGTCCGTGCTCCGTCAGTAGCAAGTGATGCAGAATCAGACCTAGAGAAAGGATCTGCAGATGGGCCCAGCTGCCTCGTCACATCCACCTCCCCGGATACCTTTGCCGACGCCCCATCTGACCCACCCGCTGACACTCCCAAACCCCGTATCCCCAAGGTCACCAGCGACAGCTTCATCTCTGAACTCGTTTCCGACCGAGAATCGGGGAAGACCTCGAGAGATGTTGGAAAAGCCACTCCCGCTGTCCTAGAGGAGGAGACCATCTCACAAGAAGGAGATGCCAAAGCCCCCTGCGCTGGTGTTCCTCTCTCTCCTAGCCAGTCTGGCGGCCCTCTTGATACCCAGTGGAGTAATGTGGATCTGGAGGAGGCACAGAGCCAGCAGGCTCAAACTGGAGCAGTGCTGGACTCAGCTGACACCTGCAGCTTGTCCTCGGTAGCCACTTACACCCTTGCCATGGAGGATCCTTATGGTGGAGACGAGCACCCTCTGTGGGCCTGGGTCAGTGGAGGAGGCTGCTCTGTGGATAGTCACTCCCAGCTCAGCTGGTTTAACTCTGTGAACACTGCATGTGAGTTCAGTGAGCTAACTCACCGGTGATTGATTGAATGTTTATATTTTTTTTGTAACTTTAAGTAACTTGTAACTTTTATCAAAGGATGTAAAGTCAGTGCTAATGCTGAGTTTCAGGGAAGCTGCATTGACATCATTATTTTTGTCCTTTTCTTCATCCAGCCTTAGTCCAGTCGGTCCAGTCCATGAGTTTGTCAGTCAGTCCAGCCCAGACGGCAGCTTGGCGAAAACAAATCTTTGAGCAACTCAGCGAGCGGACCAAGAGAGAGATTGATAATTTCAAACATTATGAACAAGCCATAGAACAGGTACCTTCTCAACCATGCACTTTACCACCCATTTCATTCATTAGCATGTCATTTGATTCGTTCTCTTGATCCAATCCTCCTGTTGCAGTCTGTGTGGGTGAAGAAGGGAAGCATGCAGTGGTGGAGAGACTGGAAGCCACACAAGTGGATAGATGTTCATTTTGCCTTGGAGCAGTTCTCAGGACCAGAGGGCAACAAGGACGGCATCCTGTTCATCTATTACAACTATTATGAGGAAAAGAAGGTTAGAAGGAAGTGTGCGTTTGTTTAGTAAAAAATCATGTTCCTTAAGTTTCTTGTATTAACTTTTGTTTAATTATCATTTACCGCTGGCTGCGACATAACACCAAAGCAGACTTTTTACTATATATTTCAACTTCTCTTTGCTAACACTTCTTTCAGTACCTGCATGCCTTTATCAATGAAGTGACCATCCTGGTTCCTGTGCTAAATGACTCCAAACACACTTTTGCCATCTACACTCCTGAGCGGACCAAACAGAGGTGGCCTATTAGATTGGCGGCTGCCACAGAGCTGGAAATGCATGATTGGGTGGGTATGGAAATAAAAAAATAGCACAGTGGAAAATAATAATGTAATAGTATGCAGCATATATTCACGTATATATCATCTAAAAATGTGTACTTTCTGAGTCTGTACTGAAAAAAGGGTTGAGATGAAATAGATAAATACATGTAAGGCTTCTAACCAGAGTATAACTGGTTTAGTAAGGGAAATAAAACAAAACGCATCAATTTTAAATAATGTGAGGGGGGGGAAAAGGATTTACTATTATAGTTGCTTCTCTGTGCCATTAGGATTTTGACATTCATTTTACAGTTTCTACTTTTTCTTATCTTCTTTTTGTTCTCTCTAATGATTCCTCATTTGTTACTCCATCTTTGGCTCCCTCTGTCTGCTCTCTCTGGCTCTTCAGCTGGCATTGTTGAGTGTGTCATGCTGTGACTCAAGGGGGATCCAGGGTCCTCCCTCCAAACAGGCCATCTGGTCCATTACCTGTAAAGGGGATATCTTTGTCAGTGAGCCCTCACCTGGCCTAGAGGCCGTGCCTTACCCCACACCCTGCGACCAGATGTAAGAATAAACAGCACATCACTAGACTTATGGCATTACCTTCTAATATATGACTTTCTATTCTAACCACTTAGCTATATTTCTTTCCTCTCTGCAGGTTCTGGCGGCAGGTCGGAGGCCATCTGCGTATAGTTGAGTGTAACAGTGTTGGGATAGTGTGGGGGATCGGCTTTGACCACACAGCCTGGATCTACACCGGGGGCTACGGAGGGGGCTTCTTCCAGGGATTGGCAAGCAGCACAGATAATATTTACACCCAGACGGATGTTAAGAGCGTTTACATTTATGAGAATCAGAGGTGGAACCCCGTCACTGGCTACACCAATAGGTACTGTGCAAGAGTGGAGCTTCTGTCGCTTTATTGTTGGAAAGTGTTGTCAGAATATTTGCGATAATTAGTTTTGTAAAGTAATTCTGCTATGTCAAGGACACAGAAAAATCCAGTCTAATACCTAGCTGTACAATATGTTCCCTGTGTAACACAAAGTCAGTTAAACTCCAGGGATACCAATCTGTCCTTTTAGAAAGCATAAGAATTAATTTAATCTAAACTGGTGCAAGTACAGGAGCAGGTGCACTGGAGAGGTGACAATTCAATTAACTTTTATTTATGTAGTACGAATTCACAACAACAGTCACCTCAAGGTGGTTTATTTTATAAGGTAAAAACCCTACAATAATACAGAGATAACCCCTTATAAGTAAGCACTTGGTGACAGTGAGAAGGAAAAACTCCCTTTTGACAGGAAGAAACCTCCAGCAGAATCGGGTTCAGGGAGAGGCGGCCGTCTCCCATGACTGTTTGGGGGTTGAGGGGAGGGAGACAGGACAAAAGAATTTAATGATTACTAACAGTTAAATGCAACGTCGAATATAAACACAAAGAGGTGAGTGAAGAAGAAATACTCACCCACTACAGCCTATTGCAACTAAGTTATGGTTCAGGCCTAACTATAAGCTTTACCAAAAAGGAACGATTGAATCCTGATCTTGAAAGTAGAGAGGGTGTCTGTCTCCCGAATCCAAACTGGGAGCTGGTTCCACAGAAGAGGGGCCTGAAAGCTTACTTGAAAACTCAAGTAAGCCAGCAGTCTCAGAGTGATGTGCTCTGTTAGGATACTGAGATACTGTGAAGTCTTTAAGATCAGAATTTTAGAAAAGGATTTTAACAGGGAGCCAATGAAGAGAAGCCAGTACGGGAGAAATATGCTCTCTCTAACTGCTCCCTGTCAGTGCTCTCGCTGCAGCGCTCTGGATCAACTGAAGGCTTTTCAGGGAGCTTTCAGAGCAACATGATAATAATGAGAAGAAATAAATGCATTAAATAATTTTTCAGCATCACTCTGAGACAGGATGTTTGTAACTTTAGTGACTGCACAAATGTATGAAGGCAGTTCTACATATTTGTTTTATGTGATCACTCCTGACTGAATTTACTCTAGTTTTGCTTTTTGTCATTTACATTGCACCGGCAGTACACCTTGTCTAACATAGTACAACCATACGTAAAATTGCAAGAATGTCTTAAGAGTGTGAAGGAGACATCAGGGCGTCAACCCAGCAGCAGGACAGGTATTTGCTCCTTTGAGCTAGGAGAAAAAGGATCCCTACAAAAATACTTCTAAATGGCCTGTATTTGTATAGCGCTTTACTTGGTCCCTAAGGACCCCAAAGCGCTTTACACTACATTCAGTCATTCACCCATTCACACACAGGTGATGGCAAGCTACATTGTAGCCACAGCTGCCCTGGGGCGCACTGACAGAGGCAAGGCTGCCGGACACTGGCGCCACCGGGCCCTCTGACCACCACCAGTAGGCAAACGTGGGGTTAGTATCTTGCCCAAGGATATTTGGCAGGAGCAGCCTGGGATTGAACCACCAACCTTCTGGTTAGTGGCTGACTGCTCTGCCACCTGAGCTACAGCCACCGTTGGACTACGAGATTAACAGTTTATGAAGTTGTTTCATAAGCATGTTATTTTCTACTGTTGTATAAGATGATGACATGATGCTATTAAGAAGAAGTGCCAGTTAAGCTGAATCATGATGACAGAAAACAAAATAATCAGGAGAGAAAAAAAACAAAAAACTAAATAAATGTTTTTTTTTTAAGTAATTGTATTAATGTATTAATTTTTACTAAGAGCTCTCTAT
>VUQG01006709.1:0-12192 GCA_015106755.1 Etia nguti | reverse complement strand
AAAAAGACATCAGACTATTAACTGCTAGGAATTCTGGTCTATCTTGTACCCTTTGACAAAGTTCCTCTCTTTGTTTTTCTTCCTTACGTTTTAGCAGCCCTCAATCTTTATGAACTGCAGTTTAATAAAGATTGATAAACTTCAGTTGATAAAGGTAAAATTTGAACCCAAATGATTAACAATACCATCTCAAGAGAACTTCTTTACAGCTCTTCTGCCCTGATTCTGCTATCCTCCTCCATCTCAGTCTTCATCTGTTTCTAATCCTTAAATATCAATTCTACTTTTTACATGTATTTCTGTCACTGTTCATGGACAATCTGGCTGCAGGAGCAACAACTGGAAGAGGTTTGGTGCATTAATTTTTTAATTAGCAATCATGCACACTAGATAGAAAATTGATAGGATATGCATGCTGTTGTGATCTTAAAACTGGACGCAAACAAACTGATTTCTTTATCTAGATACAAGGAGTTTGTGAAGTGCTGCAATATTTCTGACTAGACATGCTAGGAAAATACTGTTAGGATAAGGCTCTGACAGTAGATATGTAAAAAGAAACTTTTCCCAGATGGCAAGAAAACAAAGTCCAGTTCACTATAAGTAATCAAATCACTAAACACAGCGTGGGCTGTATCTACCTTGGTATCACCATCAAGCATAAAAAAAAAATAAAAGTGGGAGTGAATGCAACAAATAAAATTAGGGAGAAAATTTAAAACTTCCCAATTAAAATATATTGATACTGTCATCTGGCCATTGCACTGTATGGTAGTCGAGCATGGGGTCCCCTCTACATGCAGTATGCACAGTGCAAAACTTCAACTAGGCATATACCCACTGATAATTATAATTCAAAAGAAAGCACTTCATTTTTTAAAATCACCTTAAATCCAACCTCCTTCCTTTTCCCCAAAGGGTCCTCTATGTCAGCTGGTGTTGAGACTAACCGGCTCCTTTCAAACACACCCTGAGCTTAGAACAGCACTGCCTAATATACATATATTATACATTACTAGTATACTACTACCACACGAGTATATATCAACATACCTTTAACATTTATTAAGCTTCAATAAATTGTATTTTGACGTTTTGGCAATATTGTTTTTAGGAACTCTCATGCGAATAAAGCACCTTTAACGTAAATTATAATTAGATAGAGAGACAGAAAGAGTGAGTGAGACAGTGCTGACTCTGTATTACAGTAATCCAAAATAATACCAGTGTGTACATGAGTTCCAAAACCGATTGCTAATTATATTTAGCAGTATGTTCTCAAAGCTGCTTGAACACCTCATGACTAAGCATTAGCAGCAGTGACCTTCACTGTGCAGACATGCTAGGGCTACACAAACTATTCTTTTTCCTCTACACTCTCCGTACGGTGCAAATTAATGTCATTGAAATATTTGGTTACCTTAAATGATCTCGTAGTTTTCAGTGAAACAATCTAAAATGTTCTAAACTTACATACAAATACCACAATTAAAGGATGTGGTATTTGTCTTAAGTACTTCAGTGCTTTTTTGTATTATAACTTTAGTGTAGTACTGTACTGCAAGTGCTGAAGGATATAAAGTGAAGAGGATATAATAATCCAAATATCCAAATACAGCATGCCTAAAAAAGTGTTTATGTGTACTTCTCTTTATGATTATACAGCCATGTCATAATCATCAATCAATCAGTACTGCTCCTTCAACAGTGACTCTCAAATGAAGCATGAATGAATTTTCAAATTTTATAAAACATGCTTAGTTTCTTGTGTTGCATTAAACAGACTTTGCAGTTATTAGTGCTATTTCTCTCTCTCTTTGTTAATTAGTTCAGGAAGAAAAAATTCAGGGACTGTGCTCCTGCTTCTGATTCTGACACTGACTCAGACGATGAGAATTCAGAGCTTCTGCTCCGGCAGGTAGGCCAGTGATTATACTTCTGTGTGTCTACTCTCATGGCTATATTGTACTTACCTATGTATGCCAACACATGTCTGCCACACTGATCCCTGTATTTGCACATTTTGCATTCTTTGTCTTTTCTCCTTGCAGTTAGTCATTCTAAACCTTCTTCACTGTAACATCTCCCCCTTGACAATTTTTTCAGGATCTGTCTGCAGCCCTGTTGTGCTTCATTGGTAGTCAGCTACAGCCAGCGGTTTTACGGGTTTGCATGCATACACTGCGTATCCTGTCCCGTGACCGTAGGGCCCTGGGGCACATGGTCACTGATAGTGCCCTTCTCACATTAGCACACATGGGAGGCATCGCCGTACCACAGACATGCCTACAGCAAGAAAATAAGGAAGCTGAAGATCAAGTGGGCAGATCATGTAACACGACCCATATTAGAGCTGTGAGTAGTTGTGAGGAGGATGCAGAAGCTGACCCTGCCCCGTCTGGGTGCTGTGTGGTTTCATTTTCTGTTCTTGCTGAAGGAGCTGTCTCTCCAGCCACATCTGGTTCAGTGAATCACTACTATCAGCAGAAACATGATGGAGAGCATGTGACGCTCTCCCGTGGCAAAAAAGACACCCAACAAGATAACAGTGAGGAACTAGAGAAGGAGGAGGATGGAGAGGTGTGCAGGAAGGAAGCCTTGAAAGTCCTGTGTAATGTCATCTACAACAGTCCCCAGGCACAGGAGAGAGCCAGTGTACTAAGGTGAGATTTTTAAAAATGTGTCGACTTGGCCATAAAGTTGCATTCCAAGCTACGAGTTTCATTGTCTGCTAAGAAAACGATTAGCAATAAAGTCTCTATAAAAATGTCAAATGAAGGCAAACAAAAACATCAGAATCATACATTTGAGAAATTTTACAGGCTGCAATGCCAAAATAGTCATATGAAGACCATTCTTGGTTGTCAATTATTTACCAGTTATTTTCTCCTAAATCATTTACAATTTTTGCAACTATATTTTTCTAGTTATATTCAAATACTGTTTATTCTTTATATATAAGGATGTGACACTAATCAGCTCAACCTCTTGCCTTAAAATGTGATTCCTATATTCATGAAAGGTTATTGCAAGGTTTGTGGGAGAGTCTGAAGGAGGAGATCTGGAGTAAAGTGCCAATCAGCTGCCACTTTTACAAGCTGAGGCTACTCTTCTTACTGACAGCCCTTAGACCTGAACTCAGGCTGCAGCTGCAACAGGTAAATGATTTCGAACCTATCAAGGATGGAATTACATATCTATTGCTTTCTAGTAATAAAAAAGGGTAATCTTGAGAAACTAAATGCAATCACATTTCCTTTATCCCTGGTGTGTCTGATATTCATTTATGAGCAACAAGCTATGAGCTGACAAGGGACATCTGTGACAGGCTTGTCGTGTTGGACAATCAAAAGTAACCATGATTGCTTCAACCACATGAAGTCTCTCAAAATGTCCTATGACATTGTTAGATATGATACTGTTAATTTACAGGAGCCATTTAATATTCCAGTTATACTGAAAGTGGACCAAAGCTTTTTAACATTTTATTTAGATATTATTTTACAATATAGTCCCAGTGCAATGGATGTTGTGCTTGTCAGCTGACTGTAGATTGTTGCCACATTAAAATCTTAGATTAAGATTTGATTAAGAGTTTCTTCATCATAATTAAACCTACAAGCCTACACAATTAGACAAATAGACGGTGATCACACTGTAGGCTCCAAGGCCTTATATGCTGATCAGGACAAACCAGAAATGTACGTTTTCTGGTCTCCTGAAAAAAAAAAAAAGAATGTCAAAGAACTGTACTTCACAACCGCCTTAAAGCTCAGTGGTTTATTTGCCCTTGTCAGGAGCGGGGAGTGTCAGTGCTGACCAAAGCCTTGGAACAGTGCCTGGCCGTGAGGTGGGGTGTGGAATATGAGGTGCTTAACGACAGTACACAACCTCCCATTTCCATGGAGGTGTCCCAGAAGGTCATTGAGATCCTCAAGACACTCTTCAACATCACTCACATGTTCCACAGGCAGGAGCCTGATGAGGTGATTAGCTGGGGAATTCCTCAAATTTAGCTTGAGCTTAATAACTAAATCAAAGAAACTAATATCATTTTGCTAACATCTAAATGTCGTGGGTTCAGGTATTATTACTAAATTATTTTGTCTGCAATACCACTGTCCACTTTAAGGTAATCCTATATTTTGTTTTGCAGAGGTGACCAATATCTAAGTTTTGTCTCTTAATGTGATTAAAAGAAATGTGTAATACATTATTATTGCTGCCATTTACTTTGCTGCTATTTGGTTACTTTATTTGCAAATCATTAAAAACATTTATTGAGAGCCATGCCAAAAAAAACAAGTTGGGCAGGGGCACGTGTTGTATTCTTTTCTTTTGCCATCACTGAGAAATAAGCTTTGAATGTCAAGTAGCAGAACTTCAGTTTGGTCAGGGAAGTACACCAAGGCAACAGGCTGTAACTGAATCATATCTTTTGCTTTCATTGCTTTAGCTGATCAGCAATTGACCATAAGTTGAGCCCAGTCAGGACATGCCCCAAATCTCCAACCTTGTTCCTCAGTCTTTCAACTCTGCCTTCCTGTAATGAATTCAGTAATATTTCATTGGGCTTATTTATTTATATTTCCAGAGTATTACACATCTACTCTTTACAGTTTTTCTTGATCGCTTTGGCGCAGTTGTCACAGCAGGAATGTAATTCTCACCACTCTTAATACAAATTTTAAAACAGTTAAGGCATTTTTCCTAATACAGACTGATCTGTGCAAAAGACAACCCAAAAATCAAAATCTGTTTCACATATGTCAAAACATGTAAAGTCAGTCAATCATTTCAACCTTGTGCTGAATAAAACCTTTTACCACCATTTTAGGATGTTGATACTGAGTTGTTTTTTCCTTTTATTAAAGCCTTACTGACTTTGGAAGTACTAATGTGGGTTAAAAATTGTTCAGAAAAAAAAGAAATGTGAAGGATTTATTTGAAACTTTACAAAATTGATACTTGTGAAACTATATGGATCAGAAAACAGAGAAACAAAATATGCACAATCTGAGAATATAGTAACAACTACTCGCATCAGTGTGTCCCTGGTTCTTCAACACCTGGCGTCGAACTTGTTAAGCCGGTATGGCTTCAGTTACATATCTCTCACACTGCAGTTTTGATGTGTTGTGAGAGTCAAGTGAGAAGTGCATCAACACAGTAAAAATGTCTTTAGTAGTGAAGCGTGTGTAGAAACAATGGCAGTGTGTGTGTAAACATGTTACTGATTTGAGAACCGCTTTAAGAGTGGTGAGAATTATGTTTCTGCTGTGCGATTTGTGCTTCAGCGATCGAAAAAAAGCTGTAACAGGCTTTGTTTTTCACACTGAAGCCCGATGATGTCACTTTCACATTATCAGGGGTTTTTCACTCAAAGTTCTTGCAGAGGCAACAAAAGCATTACAGTGTGTTAACTATGGCAAATAAACTCTGTTTAAGTGATCTATGATTGACAAACAGAAAATACAAAGGTGTTGTAATCTGTGCTACTCTGCCTCTATGGCTCCCTTTGAAACTGTTGGCCTTCACAAATTCAATATACTTTTTTTCTTCTTGTTTATCACATAGACTCAGCTTGTCTGAAATAAAATATATAAATATTAAGAGTGAATGTGAAAGTAAATTTGAGAATGTTCCCCAACCAATCTCACTGTAACTTTGGGCATTATGACATCTGTGGCATGTAGCAGTAAGTCTTGCTGATCTAGGTCTGTTACCCCTGGTTTACTGCAAAACATTATGCTATAGTCATTAGAAGTGGAAAATCAGAAAAAAAATAAAGCCTGCTAAAAACAAAACAAAAGAAATATTTTTAGTCCCAAACACAATGTCTAATATCTTTGCCAATTCCTGTAAATCCAGTGGAAAAGGAAGATATAATGAAAGTATATTAACAAATTCACTGCAGGAAACATTTTTTTTAATTAAAAAATATTAAATTAGCACATAGAAATAAATGACGCACATGGTCCAGGTTCAGAGAGGAGGAGGTGTGACCAATGCCCAGTTGTTATAAATTTTGCATCTTATAGATGTTTAATCGTTTTAGGAAGATGCTGCCCTGTATCGACACCTAGCAGCTGTGCTGCGCCATTGTCTGCTCCTGTCATGTGATGGAGAAGACACATTAGAAGAACTCCAAGGGTCAGACTACTATTTCTGAAGCTTTAAAAAGTTTTGGCTAAAATAATAGATACTGGAGTTATTTAATGATAACCTAGATAACATTCTTAAAGTTGATGTAAAAAGTGTTATGACTTCTCTCCACAGGCACACAGTGAATGTCCTGTCAGCATTGCCACTGACATGTCTGGATGTCCTGGTGTCTGTCCAGGTGGACCAAGCATCCCATAAGTGTGAGGGGGTCAACATGGACTGTGTCCACAAATTGTTACTCTTTATGAACAGACGGCTAAACAGGGCAAGTGTATATTTAATGAAGGAAATGCACACATGTTGTGACTCCATAGGTTACTTTGAAAACATCACTGAATATGGATATCAGTGCTGGTATGTTTTGTCTGATGAGCTATGAGCTTTACAGACTAAAAAGAAAAATCAGGATCAACGCTAAGATTTTCTGAAGTAACAAATAATTAAACCTTAACTAAACCATAGCACTCTGATGAACCCCTGGAACTGAGAATTATAGAAAAGAAGGCTTACCAGAATTTTTATCATCTACTAAAAAATACAGAATGGTTAAACCATTATGCAAAGTAGGTATTTTGCCCGATACACAAAATATCTACTTCACTGACTTTAAAACAAAATGATTCTGAAAAGTAGAAGCTTAATCTCTTGTCTTGCACCTGGAAGGAATCTTTTGTTTGCCTACAACAGCTCGACAGTGAAGGATTTTCATTATTTCATCAGAAGTATGTCATGCCTATGGTATGGTTATGGTCACAGCAGTTATTGACAGATTATATTGCTTATTTATTTAGTAGATGATAAAAAGAAAAGTAAGTAATCCAAATTGCTCCTAAATACAATATGTACAATATGCTCCTAGTAAAATATCACTTGTAAAATACATTATTTATTAGTTTACTTCATAAGATGATGAGTTCAATGAAGTTGTCCTAAACTGAATATGCATCTTTGTGGTTATGCTACTGCAACCATGTTTTTATGTCAGTTTCCCATCCATTTCATTAGTTTTTAAACTGTCAAACAAAGATTGTTAGATATTGAATGACTGTAGGTCATTCCCGTCTCAGCTTCAGAGCAGAAAAATGATGTTGATGGGTTTGGAAAAATAAAATGTTCTTCGTATAAAAGACATTAATGTCAAACTTGACATGGTGGCAAATTTGAGCAAAGCTGTTTGTAAAACAATGGTATTAAGCATTAGTAAGGTATTAGTAAGTGCTTAAATCATCTTTATAAAACATTACTCCTTCCCAGTTTGTAATTTATTAATACAGATGTTACAAAAGTTTATTCATGATGAACTGGCTCATATATAACATGTTCATGGCATCATTTATAAAGTCTAAGTAAGTAATTAAAGTATTTAAATGCAAATCTACATATAGAATGATTAAGATATGACCTCAGTGTTTGTGAGTTTTATAAATACTCCTTTCAGAGTGTACTTCACAGTTAATTTAGACAGTTAGTAGCTGTTAGGTAAGTATTTGGTGTGACCTCATCTAAAGTGAGGACTGCTTTTGCCTTATAAAGCATTTATAAATGAAAATAAAAGTAACTCAAGACTTTAATAAGTCTCAGCTCATCTTCATAACAGAAAAATGAAAAGATAAAGAACAAACAAATATTTATTTGCAGATGCAAACATAATCCACCGCAATCTGTGAAATGTAGGTAGAACAACAGTCTGAACCAGAGTTTTTAAGAGCGGTTTAAGCGACAAAGATACACTGAGCAGTTGAAGAGACGGGGTAGCTTAACTTCAATATACTGAAGCTTATTCATTTAAAATAAAATATGACTAAAGTTATCAAAAATCAGTAGTGAGTAACTGACAGAGCTTCACAAACAAGTGCAAACGTCATTAACAAAGTGTCCATTACATTCTCATGACACAGATAAGTCTCCTTAATGATGGAGAACCACCTCTTAACTTGATCACATCCTTACATGAGAAGGAGACAGAGACGATCCACTACTTCTTTCATTTAAGCTGAACTCACCAGTGTGAAAATCCAGAAGCAGACACCCTAACTATTTTGTTTAATTCAGGAGCACTTTGGAACTGAACCTGACGCTGACTTGTCCCGACTAAAGCTAGCTAACACAACACGATCATCATTGAACTTCTACAGCCCTATGTCCCTAGCAGGTCTCTTAGGTCATGTAATCAGGGTCTAGTTGTCATTCATCATACAAGGCTGAGAACTAAGGGAGACAGAGTTTTGCCACTGGGGCTCCCAGACTGTGGAACTCTCTCCCACTGAGCTTAAGATCTCTGGACTCAGTAGCTTCTTTCAAAAAACAACTAAAAACACATCTTTTTAGAATTGCATGTTGTTAACTGTTGTCTGTTTTGTTTTATACTTTTTTATCCTTGTGTGAAGCACTTTGTGATCTTTTATCTAGAAAGGTGCTATATAAATAAAGTTTTACTTACTTACTTACTTACTTACTTACTTACTTACGAACAAGAGGAACGTTGAACCTCAGGAATGAACTCTTAAACATCCCAGAGACATTTTCCTGTATTATCAGTTTAATACGATGGACACTTCGTTAATGGTTTTTACACCTGTTTGTGAAACTCTGTCAATTCTTCACTACTGATTTGTGATAGCCTTATTCATGTTTTATCTTAAATGAACAAGTCGTAGTATATTTAAGTTTCACTACCCTGCGGCTACAGCTGCTCAGTGTAGCTTTCTCTCTTAAACCCCTCTTACAAACTGCTTCAGACTCTGGTCCTTTCTACATTTCAGTAATCTGCAAACCTCAGGTGGGTTATGTTTGCATCTGGCAATACATATTTTTATAATTTGTATCTCTTTGTGCTTTGTCTGTCTCATTTTTCTGTTGTGAAGACAGCTGAGACTTGTTTGAATCTTGAGGTACTTTCATTTTCATTTACAAATAAGGCAAAAATAGTCCTCACTTAACAACTAGAAACTGAATCAACCATGAATTACTCTATGAAATAAATATTTATAAAACATCTATTAACACACTGACAAACAATGAACTTATATCTTTAATCATTATATATAAATGTGTATCTGCTAATTATTTACTTAGACTTTATAAATGATACTATGAACATGTTGTATATGAGCTTATTAATCAATAATAAACATTTATATATTTGTTTATAAATGATACACTGAGACGGACTAATCTATTATAAAGGATGAATTAAGCACTTAGTAATTCCTTACTATTGCTTAACAGTGTGATTTTATTATATAGTGTTACCCAGTTGTTATTCATCTTTAGTGACATATGCAAGGTGTTTAATTGTACACAGGGCCAAAAGCTGAAGGAGAAACTAACACCTGTACTGAATCTACTGACTGAGAGTTCTCGGGTACACAGGGAGACGCGCCACTACTTGCGGCAAAAGGTAAAAAAACCAAACAAAAACAAACAACAGGGAAAAAAAGTACAAATTGGAAACTGTATCAGCAATTTTTTATCTGACCTCAACTTTTGGAATAGATCCTACCTCCACTGAGGGATGTTGCCATCAGACCTGAGCAGGACAGCTCCCTCAGAGGCCAGCTGGTCCGCCTAATGACCCACGTTGACACAGATGTGAAGGATTGTGCTGCTGAACTGCTGTTTGTGCTCTGCAAAGAAAATGGTATAGTTGCAGTTTGCAAGACTAACTGTAGTGATGGGAAAAGTCAAGTTTTCAAAGGACTCTATACAGTCAGGTGTGAGTTAACACAGTGCCAAGGAGAACAAACATCAGCAGTAATCTTAGAGCAGATTATTCTTCCCAGGAGCTGACATTCTGTCCAATTTTACCCCAAGGTCAGACTGTGCCAAGCTTTGAGAAATTCCAGAAAAACCAAGGGGCTACATCTCAGATCTTACAGGCCTCAGTTACCATGTTAAATGTTAAAATTAGTAGTACAATAACAGTAAATAGTACTATTAGATGTAAGAAGTATTGTTTGGAATGGTTGACAGGAGAAAGTGTGTTCTCTTAAAAAAAAAAAATCTATATATAGATATATGCGCGGTATTTTAGCTGTTCCTAGGACTACTCTCTTCTGGACAGAGTTCCTCGGATCTGCTGGAGCCACTCGCCTAGCTTTGGAGTCACTGCACCTAGCGCTCCGATTACCACTGGGACCACTTTTACCTTCACCCTCCACATCTTCTCGAGCTCTTCTCTGAGCCCTTGGTATTTCTCCAGCTTCTTGTGTTCCTTCTTCCTGATTTTGCTGTCATTTGATATCACTACATCTATGAATGAAGCCTTTATTTGTCACTTGCAGTTGCCTGTAGTGAAATTGGACCCCTTTCCCACCATACATACATTACACAAACATCACATTGGGAAGAAAGGTCAGAATAGGTAGTATTTAAGAAAAACAATGAAAATACACAACATCGGGACAGGAGGAGAAAAAAAGGACTCTACTCAGACTGGGCTCCGCTAGGAGAGCAGTTTGAGGACAGTAAAAAAACACCTCAGCGCATAAAGCACATGAATCTTCACGTTACACCATCAAAAGACATGACAAGCAACGGGGTGGGGGGAGGGTGGTACGGAGTGATACTAGTAGGATTTATGGATGTCTGCCACTTCCTCTATCTGCCGGTGGTACATACCGTGCAGGGGCCTGTCCTTCCATGATGGTTCCTACTCTTCCTCCTCTGTCTTGGGTGTCTGCTTCCTGAGGTATTCACTGAGCATGCGGTCGGTTGTGGCCATATTCCTGATGTATTCGTGGATGTTCGTTGTCTCCTCCTGGACTGTGGTGCTGACACTCACCAGTCCCTGGCCTCCTTCCTTCCACTTAGCATACAGTCTCAGGGTGCTGGACTTGGGGTGAAACTCTCCATGCATGGTCAGGAGTTTCCTGGTCTTGATGTCAGTGGCTTCTGTCTCCTCCTTTGGCCAGCTTATTATCCCAGCAGGGTACCTGGCTGTGGCTCAGGTGGTAGAGCAGATCAGCTACTGATTGGAAGGTTGGTGGTTAAATTTCTGGCTCCCCCAATCTGCATGCCAAATATCCTTGGGCAAGATACTAACCCCAAATTGCCCTCCGATGCGTTCATCGGAGTGTGAATGTGTGTGAATGTTTATTAGTTGCACTTGAGTTTAGAAGTGCTTGTATGAGTGGGTGTGAATGGGTGAGTGAGGCATGTTGTATACAGCGCTTTGAGTATTCCGGGAGAGTAGAAAAGCGCTATATAAGAATCAGTCCATTTACCTGATCGCAGGGCGTAGGTGTTGATAGCCCAGATCTTGTTCTTCCCATTCAGCTGACTCTTAAGGACTTGCTTGACCCTCTGCAGGTACTTGGTGGTTGCAACTTTCCTAGTAGCCTCTTCGTTGTTCCCATTTGCATGTGGGATCCCGAGGTACTTGTAGCTGTCTGCAATGTTGCTTTCCGGTAGCACAATCCCTTCAGTTCTGACTACCTAACAGATAATTTGACAATGAACGAAGGAAAACTCGCACAATAAATACACATGAGGTTGATAAGCGAAGTGGAAACACACAGGGAACACAGCTGGGATGGGTTAATGTGTGACGAGACAGGAGGAAGCAAAACAGAACACACTGAACACAGGACGAGAGTCTGCTAAAAAAAAACAGGAAACACGCAGACTAAGACACACCAACAGGGGAACATGGAAATAGAAATAGGAGACAAAAGCAATTTCATGACTGGGATGTGGAGCGAGGGACAAAGAGGGAACGGCAGATACAGAGGTAGAGGGAGATGAGGAAAACATACATGAATGCACATAACAGACAGGGGAGACATGGAACGAAACACAAGGAGGTGAACAAATAAACAGAGGAGGGAAACAAGACACAAGGACATACACATACAGAGAGGGACATAGAGGACAAAGACACAAGGGGAACCTAACTGACAAGAAACTTTACTTTTCTTTACTTTATTCACAGGATAAGAACCACAAAGTGCTTCACAATAATATAAAACAGATAAACATAAAACAGCACAATCGAACATACAGCACAAATCTAGTGAAAAGCCAATC
>VUQG01006704.1:8964-28814 GCA_015106755.1 Etia nguti | reverse complement strand
TATATATATATATATATACACACATATATACACACACACACATATATATATATATATATATATATATATATATATATATATATATATATATATATATATATATATATATATATATGAATGAAATAATAATAAAAAATTAAAAAAACAAAACAAAACAGCACAAACAGAAATGATAAAGAAAAAAAGATTTTGGTAAAAACACCTGGAGCCTACATGAACATTGTGTGCCAGCTTACATTATAATTACATCTGTCAAACCTATCATTTAGAACAGAGACCAAGCCCGAGCTACATGCAGCACCGTACAGTGTGAACGGGTACAACAGGCCACACCCCTCAGCCTGGATATGACGCACTACAGGAAGGCACCAAATTCTGACCTGGCACAGAAATCTGGTGGAAAATTCACATTCGCTCATCAGTTTTCTGGCCAATAAGCATTCGTCATTTAACACAGTTGTCTCTGCTATTCCCGTTCTCAGTGTACGGTGATGACAATGTGAAAACAGTATTCTACTTGGTCCCTGGCAACGCATGAAGAACAACCGCTTGTTCTGCTAACACTGTTTAAGTTCCCTCCATCTAAAAGGCCAATTCCTGTGGTCGACTATGAGACCCATTACTACTGAATGCCTTTAGCTTTTCAAGTGATTTCCACACTCTAAAAAGACTGCTACTCTGTACTGTGGAGGTACTGCGTGCTTGATGGATCCTTGACTGAATTACCAAGCTGTGTCAGAGCCCCACGGTGTCCTAGTGGTTAAGAGCGCGTCTACTTGGAACATCGAGTAAATATCTCAGACTGGTGTGTTTGAGGGATAAAGGAGATGTTGGCAAACAAAAACAACAACACTACTCTGTTAGCATCTCTTGTGGTAGTGCTGAGTGAGAACATAGAGGGGGGCTGAGCAATGAGCGTGCTCATCAACTGAGGCGACGGGAACAGCAGCATGAGCAGCTGCCAATTAAGCAGCTGGGAGGGGCCGGGGCTGGGCTTATATCCACGAGACCCTTACATTGGCTGAAGACGACTACATGGCTGGGCAGCTAGAACTCGATTAGGCCACAACACTGACTGAACTGATGAAATCAGCTATCCGAAGCTCGACAGAGGGATTTCTACTTGTGAGTATGCTTGGTATCTGGATCCCTGTCTGAGCCCACACCCGCTTCTTGGCCATGTCACGTTCATGTTTTATCCCGAACTCAGACACAGGGGTGAAGCTTGGTTGTTATTATTGCAGAGAATTATCTGAAACTTGGTAGGCTGTTTTCTTCCTTGTCTTCCACAAGGAAAACAATGCTGTCAAGCAGCCTTAGCAGAGCAAGGGAGGGGGGTTTGGGAGAGGCAGGGATGTATGTATTTAAAGACGTGTGTATTTCTGTGTGTGTGTATGCGTGAGTGAAGGGGGTGTGTGCTTTGGAAAGGTAGGAGCCTCTCATAGCAGCACACATTTGCGTTTCTTCTTGGGCTCTGGGGGCTCCAATGCAGCCAATATCGCCTCATCAAACACATTCTTTAGTCCTTTCTGTGAACAAAAACATACAAACAGAATGAGGGAGCAGCGCAAACACACACACACAGATTTAAAACAAACAAACAAAAAAAGATCTTACAACAAAAGGCAGAAATGGCTTAAACTTGGGGAAAAAATAACAGTGAAAAATTAAAATGCACTGAAGGTAATTCAGAGGGGTTTCATAAGAAAGAGGGGAAGCTGGTGGGAATGAAAAGAAAAAGATAAAACAACAATGCAAAATTTCCAAGTAGGATCTGCAATAAACAAGTCAGGAGACTGTCATGTAGGGTTTCCCACAGAATCAGACAAATGAGACAAGAGGTGCACCCGTGCTTTTTAAAATAAATTAACAAATAATAGCACACATTCTGTGTGACAATGACAAGTAAAAATTGCTGCCTCTACAGTAAATTCCTGATCCTGTGTCGAGCTGCAGCTGCTAACTGTAGTCCTTGTTTTGCTCTGTGACCTCAGTGAGCTACATCTTGCTGTGAGGTCAGGTTAGAGTGGCCCTCCAGCTCAAAGCACATCTTTTGAGTAGAATAAAGTCTACTTTGACCAGCTGCAGTCCAGCATGGTTTAGTTGGAGTTTATCTGACTGTGGAACGAAACAATTACATACAGTTATATTAATAGTCTACATGCTTAGCAGTGAAAAAATAAGTTGCACACTATACTTAGTTAGCCATCAGCATCCCTAGACTACCCTCCCAAGTAAAGTCTGTGTGTGGGAAACGTCTTGTGGTCGTTTCAGTTGTGTAAGCCAGATCAGGGATTAAGTGTCAACAACACAAATCACATGCATGTCTGAAAAGTGCAGCTGATCTGTGACAGCTGAAATCAAAGGCAAGTCAAACAAGCAAGTGGAGGAAAAACAGGACATAACCCTTGACATTACAACGGCAAACATAAACTTTTTCTTGACTTTACTGGTTCAGATTCCAAACACATGACCACAACCAAGCACTTTCCGAGCGCAAGAGGGGAACCTTTGTATTAGCCCGAGCAGAACTGCTTGCGTCATGAGCTCAGTCATGTGAGGTAACCAGAGCTGCACTGCGTTGCCTATCTCAGCTGACCGAGCTACTAAATTCTTCTGACACGGCACTGAAAAAAGAAGGAAGCCAGGAGCGCAAGTTAAGTTGTCCTTTATTAATTCAGTTCACAGGTCATTTCACACAATCATAGCTTTTATTATCATATGGACTTCTAATACAACACAATCTGTACCACAGGTAATGGCACACTGATGTTATATGTAGAGAAAGCCAAATAAGTCACTAAACACGGCTTACAAGTATCATCAAGTGTGACTTAGCTATAAAATAGATCAATGAGAGTACCATGACAGCAGCACATAGCAATGTCTGCTGAGGTCAGACACTCCCATATGTGACTTGAGCAGTTAAAAGCCCTGTGTGAGAAACCACAGTCACACTCCAAATTCTGATCAATTAAACATAACCGTACAAGTATAAAAAATACTTTAGCATTAGAAATGGAAGCTCAATCTCAGCCTGTAAAGCCACCACCTTCACACCGACTACTACTCCCACAGAGCAGAGAGAAGAGCCGAGGACCATCCCAAACAAAGGATATATCCTTCTAGACGCTAGCCACCTATTGTTAGACACAGGTCATGTTAATGAGCAAAACTCAAGACGTTTTCACACACGAACCTTTCAGACAGTGTCCCACTGAACCAGCTTTACCGACCCGGCTGTTTCAACACAGTGTGTGAATGACTGGCAATGTGCACAGCTGCTGCTCTTGCTGTGCTATTTATTCACATTTTATTATTGTATGATTTTAATATTGGTGTTAGACTTATTTCTGCTCTCTCTGTGATTTGAAATTACAAATAAGCAAAGTGGAAAGTAAAACAGATGACCTGTAGCACTCTGACATAGAAAGCAGAAAGTTGTCTGTAGACTGTGTCAACAGCCTAGAGACAGCAGTGAGTAAACAACACAGCACAGATGTGTGACTTCTTGCAGTTTGTATTTTCTAGCTAGTTTTGTAGTATTCTTTTTCCATTTGTGTTTTTAAAAACGGAAGATGACTGCTGGTGCTACCACATTCAGCACACTAACATTATTTGTCTGCAGCACTATAGACAGAAAGTGCCACATTTAATAATAATTAAAAAAAAAAAAATTGGTCACTGACTGCGATAAATTTTCAGTGGCTCTTAAATACACACAAAATAATGTTTAATCTCATCTTTTAGAATGAGCTCAATTCAGAGACCTGGTGGCATTTGAGTCCATGTTAGAATGAAGGAAGTATCTGTATGCAGAATTTATCCTT
This sequence comes from Etia nguti, assembly GCA_015106755.1. Lineage (NCBI taxonomy): Eukaryota > Metazoa > Chordata > Actinopteri > Cichliformes > Cichlidae > Etia > Etia nguti. The sequence goes on along the minus strand of VUQG01006704.1, from coordinate 24,984 downwards.
CCAGAAAGGACAACTGTGTTCGACTGTCCAGAGTTCATGTGTGAAAACAGTTTAAGAAAGACACAGAGCGGTCCAAGAATTAGGATGTGAAATGATGCAGATGGTAACACTAATCCAGAAGAAAAATATAAAGATATGATGCCGAGTAAACCAAATTAGAAAAGGCAACAAGTATTTTTAAGTGCAGAAAGGCCTCTGGTTAGTTAAACAAGCCACAGAACAAAGATGAGAAACGCAATCTTAATGCAGAGTAGAGCAGCAGTGTGAGTATCAAACTGGTGGATTTGTTAATAGATGGCTGAGATTGAGACAGACGAGAGTTTTAAGCAGCAAATGCAGAGAGAGAGAGAGAGAGAAAATGGGAAGGAGGAGAGAAGTGGAGTAAGGGAACAAAAAAACGGATAAACAGCAATGACAGGAAGAAGACATGAGCAATGTGGCACAGAAAGTTTAAAATAAACAACATTTCCTCTTTCTTTGGGTCTCGGGTGGCTCTAGGGCAGCTAGGATAGCTTCGTCAAAAACATTCTTCAGCCCTCGCTATGACGACAGGAAGAGAGGGAAGAGAACGAGAGTACAATTAGCAGAGCAAACACAGAGAGAGAGAGAGAGACCAAAGAAGAGGAGGAGAAGAAGAGGAACATGGCAGAGTGAGGAGGAAGGTTTCATAGCATAAAGATGAAGGAGTGCCGTGCAGCCGTGTCAACACTGAATGAAGACAAGGAAGCTGTTTAACAGGGGGCTGAAACCTGGGTGTTGAGATCCCCAACAGGAAACAGGAAATGACATCAGCAGCTATGCAACTTTTGTGCCAGTGGATGGGGGGAGTAGAGGAAGGAAGGAGCAGAGCAGGGAGGTGGGGGCACCCCAGCTTTATCAACACTATTGTTCAGAATCAGAGATCTAAGTGACCTGCTCTCCTCTGAGTCATGCTTACTGTGCTTCGGTTTCTAACAGTTATGCATCAACACCAACACAAACAAAATCGGGACATAACTGAGCAGGTAAAGCTTTTAAAGGCACTGACTGATTTAGGCAACACAAGCACTCAATAATACAACATTAAATCTACCACAGAGAAGTCAAAAGCTCCTAAATTTGACATGAAGCCCACTGTCTACCTTTGGTCCTCTTTAGAAACAGTGCAAAAAAAATCCCCAAAAACCAAAAAAGTAACTAGCAGCAGGTTTGCCTTTATAAACTAGAAACATTTTACTTTGTCATTTAGTCAAAATATTGACACAATAATGTGTTTGTGCCTGTTCTGTTACTACAAACACCATCAGCTGATCCCAGGAGCAATTGCTGCTCCATGATTTGGTGTGAAGCCTTTAGGCTTTAACGAGCTTATATACTGGAGAGGTTTGCAAAACAACCCTACACTTTAATCGCTTTAGGGCTGCTCACCCAGAATCCTAAACTCTTAACATTTAGTGCATTTGCTTGAAATCCACCCCACTTTTAAGCCAAGTTGGCTAAGCTACCATGTGACTATGCTCAAGACCACTGCAACTGAATGAGTAACAGTTTACCTAAATGAAGGTCTGCTTACCATAGCAAGGATCATTTCCAATTAGCAACACTAGTGAACCCACAAGTTACATCAATCAGCAAGATCAAACCAGCATGCAGAACAAACGTGCACAGGACAGTGGGGGTACAGGCATGTTCCTCTTTCCTCCACTTTCTTAGTTCTTGCCACTGAAGTATCAATCATACTCGTCTCCGAGAGTGTGTGTACGTGTGACTGTAAATCTTTTATATCCAAGTATATACAGTACCTGCGTGAGGGCTGAGCACTCCACATATTTCACAGCCTTGAGGTCTCTTGCCAGCTTCTCGGCTGTCTCCGGAGTAATGGGCTTTTGCTTGTTCTTAGCCAGCTTCTCTATAGTGGAGGGATCATCTCGCAAGTCGATCTGAGTCCCAACTAGAAGGAAGGGCGTCTTTGGACAGTGGTGGGTGATCTCAGGAACCCACTAAATGGACAAATACAAGAGTCAGCACAATACCACACACGTGCGGAAGACTGGGGGTTTACATTATTAAACAAAATTGGGAAAATGTAACGTTTATTTTAGAAATTTGAACAGACCACTTTATTTTAACCCCTGAGACAAGCACTGCATGTTTAACCAAGTTCCCTTCCCTCTGACTTTTTGTACCAAATGGCTAATTAATACTGTACATACCAGTAAAATTTGAGCAAACCATAATTCTTCATTTTTACAAAAATAAACAATATGCAGTATATATTATACAGTATGAAACAAACTGTTAAAACATGTTCATTTTTACAGTAACAGAAAAAAAAGAAAAAAGAACAGTCCACACTTACCTTTTCTTTGACATTTTCAAAAGAGGATGGGGACACGACAGAGAAGCAGACGAGGAAGACATCTGTCTGGGGATAACTCAGAGGTCGTAACCTGTCGTAGTCTTCCTGACCTGGAGAAGCCACACACAAATTATATTTAACTCTAATTGTTTGGTCGTCACGTAAGCCAACAGACATACACTGGACAGAGCAGGACGTCTCTGTCAGCAGAATGAGGCTGAGCAACAAAAACAGAAAGCACAACTCTGACTATAAGATAACATCACACAAACTCTACATTCACTAAAACTCCCCTGTGGCTGCAGTGTGAAGACAGACAAGAAGCTTCTGGAAGCATGATTCCTGCTTTATAATAGAAAGTGAAATGTAACATACCTGCTGTATCAAACAAGCCCAGAGTGTAGGGCTCACCTCCGATCATTACAGTTACAGCATAGTTATCAAACACCTGCAACACACAGACCAAAATCAGCTCAGCCACTCACAACGCAACAGAATTAAAGATACATTTATAGACACATTTATTTACACTACAGAGCTGAGAAATAATATATTCAAAATGCTCATTTCTATTATTCTTATTCAACATCCTTCAAATAAACTATCTTCAAGCAGCTTCTTCAACCTGATTCACTTTGTGTGTTCGTAGAGCTGCATATAGAACACAACTTTGATCACGTACTTAGTGGTCAAGGCCAATTAGTCAACAATAGCAAACATCCTGTTCAGACCTCTGCAGGATCAACGGAAACACGTAAACAGTATTGTATGTACTCAAACTCCAAAATCCAGCTGAATCTTCTGTAAATTGTGTAACAAGCAAATATAAACTCACGTGCGTCTGGTGTGGTGAACATGTGGTGACTAAAACATTTAAAATCTAATTTAGAGATTGACGCACTTACCGTAGGTACATATTCAGAGGGAAACTTGTTTGTGGTGTAAGAGATGAGCAGGCAGGTTTTACCCACGGCACCATCACCAACTACAACACACTTAATGGTCTGCATAGCTGCGTGTTACAGTCTTTGCTACTCATTCAAGATCTGGAAAAGAAAACAGGCACATTTGATCATTTACTTTTTGGCTGAACAACTTTCACAGACATACCACAGATAAGTTTAAAAATATCATCTTTGATCATTATTATTTTACTCTACATTATACATGTGGACTTCTGATAGGAACATTTTGTTTGAGGTGAGCTCATATTAGGAGAAAAATGCATGGACCATGGACTAACCAATTTTTATTTTTTTTTTAAGCTGAGAACCAGGTGGCATTTTTCATTATTTGTAAAAGACAAAATGTTGGTTAAGAACTTTTTACCTGAAGTCTGACTACAAATCATGATCTACTTGTCACAGGAAGTGAAGTGAAAACCAGTAACCTCCACTAACTACACAGGAATTAAACTGGAAAGACTCCGATGAGCTTTTTACAGTTAATGGACTGAGGGTCAGTACAGCTCAACAACTGGACACAGCACAGGCCTGCTTCACACAAATGAAGGAAGGAAACATGAAAGGAAATTTGGAAAAAAGGGAAAACATCAGCTGGTGTAGTCTCTCCTCCCCCATATGGACCAAGAAACAGATCAGACTCAAAAACACTAATGTTGGGTTCATGATCTGTTTATTTTATTTATTTGAATCTGTTATATAAAATTAGAAACTAAAACATCAAACATGAATGTAGTATTGTTGTGAACACAACTCCAAGAGTAAAGCTAACCATGACATGCAAAAACCTAAAAAGATCTTTCTGACTGTTATCACAGGGGAAGCTCATATTGCAAAAATAAAAGAACCAACAAATCTTTTCTATTCAGGTGTGATAGTGAGCCAGCAGGAACCCCACCGAGGCTCTACCTACACTGACGTGTTTTATTGTTGAAACCAACACCCATATTGACATGGCAGAATGTCCATATTACAGGATGCACACTGGGTCAAGAGCAGGGGGGAAAAAATTATATATATGTTATTAAGCTAATGTATTTGCTCTACTTTTCTTCCAGCTAAGTGTGAAATCTTCAGTTGTTGTCATTATGGCCATTCTAGTTTGCATTTTCCTCCACTCTCAGTTTCACTTTGTTTGCACCCACTAACACACTAAGAGTGGAGCAGACAATGCGCACAAAAAATGAGGACAGTAAGACTCAACTAGGAAACAATTTGTTGTGTAACTTTAAGTGAAATAAAAGCTTATCAACAAGATATTTATGAAAAGGAACCAGACTAAGCCAAAAAAGAAAATTAATTGATGGGGCTGATGCAAGACTGAGTCACTGACAGACATATAGGAGGTTGGGGCACTCCTGATATATTAAACTATCGTAGATATATAACATCAAGTTCTACGTAGGGATGGGAATTTCAAGCAAAAGAACTATTCAATATTCATTGACAGTCATTTGGTGGTTCTTCAACAATCATCACCTACCTCAAACCCATTCTAAATGACTATGTGTAGCTTTAACTACAGTTTGTGCTTGACTTCATCTGCTCTTCTTTTTTGCTTTTATTTCTAAAGCTGCATTCATCTCTGTCTTTCTATGTTTAAATAGCATATAATCTCACAGCACTACTTTCTTGGTCTGACAACATTGTTCAGTGTGTGCCTGATTTTAGAGACAACGCACTGTATGTAGTACACAAGCAACACTATTCCCCCATTTCTCCTCCGTAAGTTACAGTCTGTCAGTGCTAAGCCACTGCAGAGCTCTGCAGCACAGTGTGGGGGTGGGGATGTCATTGAGAGAAGCACAAGGGACAAAACTGCAGGCACCAAATGCTACAGTGTTTAACACAGAAACAGAACCTGCTAAAACAGGTGCCCAGCTAACAGCCCAAATACCTTCAACATACCACTCCTTTGCAAAAAAGGCTGTTACATTAGACCTATAAGTTCTTTTTCCCCTGTCATCATGAGTGCAATGCCTGCTACAGATTTATGTGATTTCTACCACTATGCTACTGCATATGTCTAATGCATATATCAATGTTTAAAATGCAAGTCTTTAATGATTTATTCCAGCAATTAAAGCACAATCAATAAAGGTGTCCACTTCTAATAGTGAACATTTCTAAACCGAAATAATTTCCCCATGTTTGCCATTTTCTGAGCACAAGTCAAATCTCCCCTTTCTAACAAAAACCTCATCACAAAATACAACATTTTTCTGTCCAGTACGTTGTTATAATACAACAATGTTTAACACAATTACAGCTGTTAAACATCTAATTGAATGGGGCTGTACATGCTAATGGAGCTTACCCATTACCACAAGTGCATCATATGAGCAGCTAGCATTACCGGAAACTGAACAATGGGCGATTCCGGCTGGAAATCTTCCAGGTGTGATGCAATACAGGGCAGTTCTTTTAGGAGGGATTTTATAAAATAATGTGAATAATGTCAACTTTAACATGCAGCAACTATAATGCTTGTCTGTTCATGTGAATTTGTTAATGTTGTTATAACTATTTCATGTGTCTTCCCTCAACTGTTTAAGATAATTTGCTCCAAAGAAAAACAATAAAGGATAACTTAATCTAAAATTATGGACTTGGTCCTGCTGTTTTGCGTTCTGCTTAGTGTTGCTCATCTACCTGTCACAATGCTACACAGTACTTTTCCCAGTATAAACAAAAATTTGGTGCCACCAAAAAGAGTCTGGCCTTCCACCAAAGTAAAATCACCAGAACGCAAGACTAAAAAAAAGAGACTAAGTTGGTTTTGATTTGTTCAAGTTTATATAATTTTGTAAAAACACATACCCTACAATAATAACAGGAAAATGCACAGACTTTTGTTAAGTAAGGTCAAACAGACTCTTTGCCCTAAATGCATCCAGACTAATCACGATTACCTGGACTGTCACCCCTGGTCTGCTTTGAGCCAGGAAGCACTCTTACTGAACAAGTAAATAGTCAGATGTGCAAAACTTAGTTTAGATTTAGATTAGTCAGAGTACGGATGTTAACAACATGCTCATAATTCAAGGTTGACCCAGAAAAATCTATATATAAAGCAACTGCATTATGCCTTATCTTGATCCTAAAAGTGAAGACACTCCATTTGGCTGGGATTACAATCCTGCGTAGATGTGTGTGCAAACCGCTGCAGACACCGTGGACAAGTAACAGGCATTATCTGATCATGTTCTAGTCCACTTGGAGTACACACCACTGGTTTATCAACAAACTGACAAACAGATTTCTGTCTCCGAAAACCAAGAACACTTTTATTACAGATACTCGCAGACGAATCAACCATAACACTGATCGACAACATTCCAACGCACATCATCAAGGAGAACTATGCCTTACGACCAAGTCAACTAATTACTGACTAAGAGAAAGCCCACCACTGTCTTCAGCAATTCTTTGGTTGGTGAATGAATGGTCAGTTTCACTGTACAATGAACACCGTGACATCCAAAACACAGCAGTGTATGAACACAAGTATTCTACTGTGTCCCCCATCAATCTGAATGAAAATTTCAGCTCATCTTCTAAAAGTAAAAAATATAAATGTAAGTGTAACAATGTAGTAAGCCAACAGCAATGGGCACCAGAGGATGACTGCAGCTGAATTAATGCCGCCAGACTTAATCTTCACATTTGTGTTTGTAGGCCAGCCAGCATTAACTGCAGCCCTGCTTAAATACTAATAGTGAAAGCGGCTCAATTCAGCCTGATAACAGTTTCCCAATATTTAGCTGCCATACTGAAATGAACTCTGTATAATTTGCGATTTTGTATGTTCGGGTCAGCTAATCCTCTGAGCAGTGTGGATTTATTTTAAAGCACACACTTCTGTCATCTACATTATCAAATATCAGTACATTTAAACCCAAACCGGCAATGATGGGTCCTTCGTTACGTTGGCGGCATTTCCTTAAGGGTTGGTCATAACTTCCTTCTAATTTCCACTCAAGCATGTACGTACTTCCGCACGTGGGGGGGATGTTCCCCTCTGATTATTGACAAAAACAGACCTCAATGATGTGTATTTTTGATCCGACATCATCGACACGAAATCTCAAACTAGACTTTGTCTTCCGTTTGTACCCTGAGTTTATAACATGTTTAACTACGCAGCCGCGAGTGGTGTGCCAAGCTGTTAGGATCAGCATGTAAATATCCTATTATGAAACATTTTACCTCACACTTGAGAGACAACTACCACTTAAAGGACTGGTAGCTTGGTAGCATTAGCCATATATTTCGGCCACATCCTCGGCCTCAGTCTGGCCTAATTTCCTGCCCGCTGTTAAAACTTTAAACTTACAACTGATCCCCTATTCCCAATTTTTACAGAGCCAATGTTATTAATCTTTTCCTTAGTACCCAGACATTATGCTGTCCATCTATACGATGGGACTATGCTGTCAGCAAAATCATAACTTAACCAAACGCTTGTTATGCTCGTTATTCTGTTTGTTAACCCACTTACCGCGAGTAACTAGTCAATTCTTAGGTTCGTCACCATCTTATCTTAATAACAACGAGGTGTTTTATTTTATCATTACAACATCAAAACCACCAATAAAAAACTTGCATGTACTTTATAAGTAACCCCAGGAGGTCGATTTACACAACGGTTTAACGATAGACACCCTGCCTGTTTCGCTAGCTAACTACTGTCCTCCCCAAGTAGCTTGCGAGCTAACGAGATGTGCTAAGCTTAGCGGATGCTGTTGCTGAATGAGACTGATAAACTGCAAATTACAATCCATGTCAGGAATAGACATTATAAAGTAGAAAGACAAGAGTTAGACCTAAACATTAACCAAAAGAATATATAGTAATAAGAAAATGGTAAAAAAAAAATTCCATACCGTATCCTCTATTTGTGTCTTTACGCCGGGCGTTGGCAGCTCCGCGCTAGGGGCTTCCCAGTCAACAGAACAGGGACACGTCGCGTTGCGTAGTGACTTACTACGTAATTACGTTAATCAATTTGCCTACATCAGGCTCATTTTCTGAGGCCAAAAGCTAAACTGGTATTATCATTGCTTCAACCAAGTAGTGCGTGGTTCCAGTAAATTAATAACCTGATTTTATAACCATCTACATTCAAGCTACAATCACAGCATCTAATACTGCATCTGCGCTGTTTGCTAATCAGACCAGTAAATACAGCATTTACTGTAAAAAGTACAATGTTTAAATTGTCTCAATTTATACTCTCCCTGTATTTAGTAATGCTAACATAAAATAAACAAGCTATACACGACCTTCAAAATACACATTCATTAAGTAGTCTGCACTTATAATTTGGGCATGTGCCTAAATTCTGCCCTCCGAATTTTCTTTGTAGCAGCTCTGCTTTCATACTATGTACAGCATAGAAAAGTTACACAAGGTAGTACATTTTCATTTTCTGTATTTCACACTCAATAAAGCCTCAACTCACAAGACAGACGTATTAAATGCAAATACGCCGTTGTACTGCGTTTGACCTATATACGTGCACTGCAATAGTTCTGTCTGCCACTAGATGGCAGTACAGTCCATTGACCCAAAACACATCTAGGAGTCAGAAACACTAAAAAACTAACAGAACAACTGTAAGAAAGAAAAACCTTTATTCTCCAAACAGATCCATGTGGTAGAAATAAACAATTACAATATTCATGTCATAAACACAAACACTTAATCTCTGAGAAAAAAAAACAAAAACCAATTCTTCTACAAAAGTTGAAGTTTGTAGACATCTCCATTCTCGCCTCAGTTGGACACACTCTGCAGCAAGGTAATGTTGTCTCCTTTCAACATGATCCTCCCTGGGCAACACAGAAAAGAATGAAGGAGAGATCAAAGCTAAGTTAGAACAGAAGTGCCAGATGATGGACAAGGGGAGGCACAAAGTGTCCGTTCACTTTCAGACAACCCATCAACGCTGGGTAAAGCTAATGTGAAATCTAACATCAGTGTAAAGTGGATCAGTAGCCAGGGGCATGATGCAACAATGGAGCAATCCTCACCAACCACCTACAACCCCCACCACACACACACACACCCCTAAAAATCCAAGAGTTGATTTCACTTACAATCCCAATTGTGAAAAAGTTGAGATGCTGTGTAAATTGTAAATTAAAAACAGAATGAAATAAGTTGTAAATCTATATTGACACCTGTGGTCAGGGCCTCAGGCATTAAAAACAGGCATGATTCTGTCATGGAAATCAGTGTCTGTGAACACAGCTCACTGTGCCATCCACAAATGCAGGTTAAAAGCCATATGTGAACATGATCCAGAAATGCCACAGTCTGGGACAAAGTTCATTTAAAATGACCTGAGAAAAAGTGGAAAACTGTTCTGTGATCAGATGATTCACAATTTGAAATTATTTTTGGAAAAAATGAACTCTGGACTAAAGAGGAGAGGGTCCATCTGCCTTATTATCAGTGTTCAGTTTATAAGCCTGCATCTCCGATGGTGGATTTATGCCTACGGAACTGACAGTTTGCAGGTGTGGAAAGGCAGCAGTGCTGAAAGATGTATACAGGCTTTAGAACAACATATATACGATCCTGATGACGTCAAGACAATGCTAAACCTCATAGCACAGTTATTAAAACAGCATTGCTTCGTAGCACCAGAGTCCAGCTGCAGAATTGGCCTACACTCTGGACCTTTCACCATTTGAAAACATTTAGTGCATCATGAAACAGAAAATGCACCAAAGCAGACTGATGATTGTCTTGAAACTCTTACATGTGTTTTTTGTTTGTATTTTGCTTCTTTGTTTCAAATCACTGTAATTGTTTTTATTTACACTTTACATAGGATCCCAACATTTTCAGAATTGGGTTTGCAGCTTCTGGGTAATGGAGGACAACTGTTTTTCAAAAATCCCTGAGAAGCAACATGTCTTCATGACACACAATTTTTCTGCATTCTTACCTTTCACAGAATTCCTTCCTAAAATTGTATAATAATAAAACAGCTTTACAAAAAGTGGGCGCTCTTACCCAATGGTTTTCTGTTCTTAGTCTTCATGTGGACTTCCTCAGCATCGTCTAGAACCAGGTTCATGTACTCATCGAAACCCTAAGGCAATGAGAGACAAGACAACAAAAGTGAGTCACATCAGTTTAACTAGAACTTGTGCAGGCCTGATTTCATAGAAAGTTCAGCCTGACTTGAAACGCTTCTCATAGATCAGGCCATTTCAAGTTAGACCAAATCATTTTAAGCCCTGCTAGGGCATAATGTGGCCATACAGGGGAACAGCAAGTGACGAAGGTTTGTTCCTACTGGGAGCTTATTTCCATCTAGATAGCAACACACACACGGTGAAGATCGCCTTCTTTGATTTCTTCCGTCTGTATAACACATTTTAGCCACTGCTACTTAGAGAAGGCTAAAGGGAATGTCAGTAAATAGTTGGCCATCTCATGGATCACCGATTAATCTGACAACCAGTATGTGAAACTGGGCAGTGCTCAGTGTAAAAATGACAACATGGTACAGGAGCTCCACAGGGAACTGAGCCATCTCCACTCCTGTTCACCTTGCACACCTCAGACTTTCAGTCATGCCACCTACAAAACTTATGATTCTGCAGTGGTTGGATGCATCAGTGATGGGCAGCAGGAGTACAGAGCACTAGTGGATGATTTGGTGGAGTTGTCAGAGAAGAATGAGCTGCTTCTGAGCAGCTGCACAGAGATGACAGACTGCAGAACAAAATGGGTGGCTATACCACCTGTGTCTATCCTGGGACAGGATGTTAATGTGGAGGAGGAGAACAAGTACCTGGGCATCCACACTGACAACAGGCTGAACTGGAAGACTAAGGTTGAGGCTGTATACAAGAAGATATACTGGTGACACCAAATAAGTGGATAAACTGATCAGGAGGGTGGCTCTGTGACTGGCTGCCAACTGGACACATTTGAACGTGTGAGACAGAGGGTGGTCAATGACGCTTGGATTATGCTTCAGTGGGAAATCTGCATTGTAGCTTACAACATAACCAGAAATCCCCTTTAACCCTACGCCATAACCTTCCACAGCACCTCCTGAGAAATCTGCCTGTCAGGTCAACGCAGCCCGCCACAACTGACTGGCCTGGAAGGTTACGGCAAAGGGTTAAGACGGGTTTCCACACTGCCCATGAACATCAAGCTTGATAAACTGACCAAGAACATGGAGAAAGGTTATATGTTACTTACAATAATGCAGCCTTCTATCCGCATGTTCACCTGTTCATACAACCAGACCTGGATACGCGAGCGCTGGGAATGAGAGGGAGAATAAACTGAATACAGTTTATCTTCAAAATTACCAGAAAACAAAGCTAATCAGCACAAATAAAGTTAGAAGCTACTTACATTTTGCAGGTACCTGAAAATGAGATTCTGACAACCACAGTCAAGGACATACACACAGACACAAGTTCAACATGTTTATAGTTAAAATGTGCACATATCTTGTTAATGGTTATATTTGCATTTAGCGCAAGTTATTGGAAATGTGATTCAGTCTCAGAGTTTGGGTCAGGGGTTCTTTCCTGGCTTAAAATTGGCTATTGGTCCTCATATTTTGAGGGCAAACTCTATTATTTTCCCCTGATCCTTTTGATCATTTTGTAAACAAAATTCTGTTTAACAAAGAATTAAAATATAGTTACATTTTTTTGTCATTATTACAGGTCATTTTAATTATTACACAATATAAGCACTAATATAAGTTGCTGGCATTCTCATAAGAGACTATTTAAACGTGGATCCATAGCAAATAAAAGAAAACATTACGAAGTTTCACTAACAATTAATTATATTTTTAAAACATTTGACAAGCTCAAAGTAATCCCAGATTTTTTTAACTAATAATTGTCAAAACACTTTCGTTAGTTAATTATCCGTAACTTCCTCACTCTCCCACATCATATTATATTTTGGTGTTAATTACTATCGGTTGGCAAGCCTAAAACCCTCCGTATGGTATCATATTGTGTCGTTTGAAGGCCGAAATGAGCCTCTTTTGCATTCAGCTGTAACACGGAACCATAGAGCCGGACTTACCGCGGCTACGTCTATACACTGGTTTTCTGACTCCATTTCAATAAACCACATTTCTCTGCAAACATATTTCATACCCGCGCGACTTCTCTGGGTGAAACTGGTCTTCACAAAACCTTACATGCCTTGTAAAACTCCTTTCTTCACATGATTGACTACAAATGTTTATGAATCAGTAAATGTTAGCCTAGCTGCTAAGCTTTTGTAGAAACCGATTCAACCGCGCAGTGTCTTCCTGCAATACAAAAGGATACGATGGGCTGCACCATAACCTTCTGGACCTTCTGTCCTTGTCCTCTGTACGCCATTCCTCCAACTTAATACCAGCCGTAGGTATATGCTGAAAAAAATTGCACCTTTTTTAAAAGAGTGCACTACAACGAAACTCTCACGTTGTGAGACGTCTTCAATGGCGGGTTTCTTTTCGCGTGCTCTGCCAGTACCAGCACAGAGGTCTCGTGATGTGAAAGAGCGCCCCTGCGGGTGGGAGGTCACTATTACACCCACTTGGTGGTACTTGCAGGAGAGCACATCTTCTTCTCTTGGCTGCTCCCTTTAGAGGTCAACACAGCGGATCACCTGCCTCGATCTCACCCTATCCTTAGCAATTTCCTCTCTTTCACATGAACCCTCTGCATGCCCTCCTTCACCAAAACCATGAATCTTCTCGGTGGTCTTCCTCTTTTCCTCCTAGGTAGAGGCTCCATCTTAAGGATCTTTTTCCCAGTATATCAACTACTCCTGATCTGCAGATGTCCAGATCATCTCAGTCTTGCCTCCCTGACTTTGTGTCCAAACCACATGACCTTAGTTGTCCCTCTGATATTATTAATCCTGTCTATCGTGTTCATTTCCAACAAAACTTCCACATCTTTAACTCTGTCACCTCCAGTTCAGCCTCCTGTCTTTTTGTTAATGCCATCATCTCTTTGATGCACACTCTCCCCTGCCTGGACTGTCTTCTTTACGTCTCTTGTGCACTGTCTGTTACTTCGAATAGCTGATCCCATCCATGTTCATTACCTTAGGTGTAGCAGTTTCACCACCTTTTCTTCAATAATAATAATAATTATTATAATAACAATTCTTCTAACTATTATTGCCATTATTAACATTAGTAGTAGTATTACATTGCCAGCTGACATGTCAAACTGACAGCAAGATGAAAGCAGTATTAAGTAATAGTGTTTATATGCAGTATAGTATTTATTGGGCAGCCATCACTGGATTAACCAGGGGTGGGACATAACAAAGTACAGTAGTTATTCAGTTATCTGTACTTTACGTGAGTAGTTATTTTTCTGACAACATTTTAATTCCATAAGTGTCCCTAATTTGTGGTCACGGTACTTCAGCATCTGCCTAGAAAAGCAACGAGCATAAAGGGAGTAAGTTTTGGGGCAGGCAATTTCATGTGCAATGTTTCTAACAGATCAGCCAGTAGCAGCAAAGGCTGTCATGCAGTTTTCCTGCAGCTGCTTACCAGAGAAAACATGAGTTTGATGAGTGTGAAATCCTTTCACTCAGATATGGAGAAAGATGTCAGAAAGACATTACAGGAGGAAAAAGAGAGGTTATCTTTTTAAAGGAGCGCTCAGTGACATTTGATGAACCGGAAGTTTAAAGCTAGCGCACCCTCATTCAAGACATTCTTTTACTTGTATTCTTTGAGTACATTTCAGAGCCTGTAGTTTTACACTTTTACTGGAGTAAAGAATTCGAATCAGTACTTGCCAGAGTAGTCCTTATCTGCACTTCTACTTAAGTAACAAGTGTGTGTACATTTTACCACCGCTGCAGTTAACACATCAGGTGGCGCCATGGGAAAACCAACCCACTCTGCCAGCAGTGAATAGCACCGTTTGTTCAGCACTGCTGTGCAGATTTAGAATTAATTAATAGATTTTAAAGGAAGATGCAAAACAATCCACTGTCTGACAACACATATGCATGATGATAAACAGAGTTTTTGTCCCAAAAAAGTTTAGGCTTTACTTAAATTAGTAAATTAAAAAATATATATATATATTATCTATAATTAATGTTCAAATAAAAATAATTCTTAAGTAGCAATCAGAACAGTTTCTAAATCTCTCCATAATTTTGTGTGTGTGTTTTATTATTATTACCTTAAACATAAAAACATTACTGTAGCTGCAGGGTTCTCAAAGACACTGCACAGCTCAAAGGTACTTACTGTAAATTCCTGTCTTTTAAAATATGTTAAAACCTTCCAAAATGAATAAAGCTTTCAACAGAATATGAAGAAAGAACCACTCTGACTATATGTCCCAGATGTCTATGCATCGTGCTAAAGAAGGCTCAGCCAAGATTGAAACAGGGCCAGGCCGTACTTTGGTTTAATTTGAGGTTTTTACTACGAGAAGACGCAGTCAGTCAGTGTGATCTTTGTTTAACCAGACAAGTGATTAAGAGCACATTCTTATTTAAATCCAATATAAATAAATAATTCTAAATTAATACTTGCAATAAGTACCTTTAAATCTGCAAGTAACATCCAACAACAGTACTCTCAGGTACTTGCCTCTAGAGGGCGCTCCAACACATCTAATATTCCAGCACGCGGCACAATTATCAAAAGTTAAATTATACTGTCAGAATTGATCAGTAAAGTAGTAATAACAGTTCTGTTGGCTCACTGGGAGATCCTGATCTCTTCTGTCTCTTATGTAAATGTCTCTTGCATTTGTTTTGTGTCAACTCATTTTTAATGATGCTCACAGGGAGAATATCCCCTCAGTCAAAAGACATCATCTGTTTTTAGTCCAAGAAGAAAGCCTTTAAGTCTGCTGACAGATCCATCATGACAATCAGCCTGCTTCGAACCATAATTGGCCAAGGCATTCCCCGTGATATATATATAGATGGCATTATATAAAGCAGGATTGGCCATTTCTCTGCTGTGCACAATATACCTGTAACATGATGAGCTGAGTCAGGAAGGCCAACCTTGAGTGTGCAGTTAACAATAGTATTAATAACATACGACACAGTCTTGCCCCCCGCGCTACCCTCCCTAGAAGAGAAAGTGTGACGGAAATGAGGAGCCGAGGACAGACAAGAGTCCACAAGTGGGGGGAAAGACAAGACGCAAGGAGCCTCGGTGGCGCAGGCCGAGGTGTCGTCTTTCAGGGCAGGAACCCCTCAGTGTGTGTCTTAAAAGGCAAGGGGGCTGCTGCAGCTTGTGGTGGCGTGCGTCCCTCATCTGGCATCCCTGTCAAGTGCCACATGCTTTGTGTCTGTGCTATGAGCGCAGGAATGGCCCGACTGACTCTCAGTGCCACATGCCTGCTCACATTCTCAAGGAAGACTGAGCGAAGGGAGACGCTGCAGATGCTGGCGAGCCACAGAGGCCCTGAAGTCAAAATAACAATAATGGAGGCAGCTGCTAACACGGAATAGAATGGGGAGCTTCAAAGTGCTGTCATGACCTTTGTCTCAGTCAGGGTCACTTGGGCATCTTCTGACATTATGTTCATAATTATAACATCTACAAAGATCAGATATGATCAGGAATATTTAAAAAAAAAAAAAAAAAAAAAAAAAAACCCGGGGAAAAAAAAAAAACAAAAAAACAAAAAAAAAAAAAAAAAAAAAAAAAAAAACCAAAACACCAAA
>VUQG01006697.1:31716-50172 GCA_015106755.1 Etia nguti | reverse complement strand
AAAATTTTTAAAAAAAAAAAAAAAAAGAAAAAATTAAAAAATAAAAAGGAAAATTTAAAAAAAAAAAAAAAAGAAAGAAAAAAAGAAAGAAAGAAAGAGCGAGCCTGTCCTGTCCCCAAGGGATTTGGTGGGAAAAGGAATAATAAAGTCGTCACATGCTGAAGCAGACAGCCGCCTAAGGGGAAGACCTAGAATGGGCAGATGGTTAGACGGAGCTTTGATATGAATGAAGATTTCCGTCACACATTCACACACATGCAGATGAATAAACTACAAACTCCAAAAGCAAAAAAAAAAGGATTTAGAATATATAAAATCTGACAGATGTTGTCTATGTTGGACCAATGCACAGCCATGCCAGTCCCCTATGGCACAGAATGTGTACAAAACATGGATGTAGCTTGTGAAAAGTGAACCAAACTGGTCTTAAATATGTACTTTTTCATGGCAACCAAGGGGAAACTGATGAGTTTTCATAAATATTCCCAGTCCTATTGAAGTCTATGGGAAACACTTTTCTGATGAGTTTAAGGGCTCAGTCACTTGTTTCAGGCTATATTAAAAAGCAAAAATAAAGTCCATCTATCCATCCAGTAAATCGAGTTATGCTCATTCCAAAAGTCAATTGTGTAAATAAGTCCAGAAGGCCAACATACAATAAAAGATATTCCATGGGCTATATGTTCTTTAATACAAAACAAGATGTTAATAAATGTTAACAGCAGAAAAAATTGAAAAATATAAAAAAATAAATAAATAAACCTAATTATTCAGGAAAGTCTCTTCGTGATTTTTTTGTGTAGCTTCGAAGAAGGAACATCAAAACTTTAACAGGAAATTAAACTCCTTGTTGAGATCAGATATCTCACATTTAGCAAGACCAATATCTGCCTGATCTATTAGCAATTATCTCAAACTCACAAGAAAATTTGGAAAGGAAATTATTCATACACACCTGCTGACATGCACAAGTTATACACACACACCCAGGCCAGAGTCCTGGCTATATTTAGCCCTGGTTCCGTCAGATATCCTAAGTGGTCTTGTTGTAAGAAAAAGATTGACTCAGCTCTGAGAGAACTCAATTTTCCACTTCTCTTCCATCAGCAGTTAATGAAGAAGACAACCAAAGCACAACCTACTGAAATGAACCTAATTAGGTAAAACACAGAGTGGGGAAAAATCCACTCAGCTCTTATTATGGCCTCTAAACATTTTGCATGACACAGCAGCAACAAGTCCCCCCCCTCCCTTCATTGCTGTCTGTAGCAGAGAGATTTGAGCGAGCGCTGGTGTGGGTGGAAGTTCGCTGGCACGCTTGGATCTGGAAAACTGACTCCACATTGTGGTCAGGTTAACTACACCTTTTCTCCGCGGCTGTCCTGTCTGTCAGTCTCGAGGACTAAGAGAACACTGAGATATGCACTTCACTTCATTAATTTCAGGTCCAGCAACAGAAGTACAAAAGTTCATGAAACATTTGTGCAATACTGCACCTGGGATAAGTAAGAGGACACAGAAATTTAAGGTGTTGTTTATTATCCATTAATTTCACTGGTCAAGTCTGAAAAATATGGTTCTCTTAACTACCAAACAGAACAGATCTTCACTTGTGTCCTACGTTTCCCACAGCATGTTTTTCCACACAATCGATGCGCGAAAGCACTAAATCTACAAAACAATAAAATAAAACTCACTAAGAAGCACTTAAGCACAACGTGCAGTTCGGATGTTATATTATAAGCAAAGCATAATGCATAAAGTATTTATTATAAAATTCATGTTGGCTCGTCACCAAACACAAGCACCTCAGACACAGCCAAGGCACACTCTGTTTCTTCTGGCTCAAAACGGCTATTTGAGGGGGGACTACACATAACAGCTAGTTCAGTCCACCTTCAGTAAAGCTAATGAGACTTTGGTACTATGACGGGAAACAAAAGTGTGATTTCCTGATATTTCTAACCATCGTACAAAGAATAGCATGGTTTATGCGTGAGTAAACTGCAATTTAAAAAGTACAATGCTGGTGATTTACCTCTGGCTCTGAACAAAATCTCTGGTGGGTGTCAAAAAGGCAGGAAAAACTCTTGACACAGAAGCACTAGGCAGTGAAACCATGACAAGCACAACAGTCATGCTATACTGTGAAAAAAAAAAGCAGCCACTTCTACGCTTCTATTTCCAAATCAATCTAACTCTGTTCTTTAATAATCTACTTTTTTATGCTTTCCAGCATATTTTCAAATAGATCTGTAAAGAATAGGAAACTGCTTTGACCTCTGATACTGAGCTTCAGTCCCTCAGGAGGAATAAGCCAGTGGGTCACTGACAGCTATAGACTATAAATCAAAATGTTTAATCTGGAAAGCAATGTACTATTACACAACAGTAATCCAAGTTATAAATTTTCCCTTTTTTTCAATATGCAAATGGTGGAAAAGGATATTTTTTCCCCATTTTTTTAATTTTGGAAAATACACCATCATACCAAGGAAAACACATGTGATTCTTTTTCCATTGGTGTGTGAGCAGAAATGGAGGCAGCGGAAATCAGGCCATTTCAGCTTTTGTCCATCAGCCTAAATGTGTTTGATGCATGGAAATACAAACAAAGATAAGCGCCAATGGCATGAGGTTAACACTGGATAAGTATAATAGCCACCGTATGTGTGTTATGTATGCTTCTTTTTTTTTTTTAAAGGGGGTCAATGCGCACATGAATGCCTCCAAGCGTTGACTCTGTAAACCATACAAAACCTGGAACACATTTAGATCTCATCAGCTACAAACGGTTAGTTGTTTTTATGTGATTATCCTTACAACTGCAATCCTCCCGTTTCAGAACCAGCCAGTGTCCCACTCACGACATTCCCACACGTCCTGTCCACTTATTCAAGGATCGCTTGAACTTGCACCTACAAATGCCCACCGCTCCATTATTCTGACGATGAAGTGAAGGCACCACTTGTGCCGGGGTGTGATTAGCGCGCACACACACGCACAAAAAAGGGGGGAGAGAGGGGAAAAAAAACAAACTCTGAGGCGTCAACAACTAAATTTATACTGTGTAAAATCAGAAGTGACGAGAGGTGAAGGAACCAACTCAACTGAAACAGTCACGGTACGGGACGCTGTGGGCTGCGGTCTGAGCAGTTAGGACTGTTAACAGTAAAGACTTTTAGTAATAGACCAAATGTTAAAGAGAGAGAGAGAGAGAGAGAGAGAGAGAGAGAGAGAGAGAGATAACTTACCGTTTACCCCAAACACCAGACAAGCTGTAAAAAGTTGCAGCCAAAGGAAAAACCGCGTCTGTTCCTTCATACTTCTTGTTTTTGTCAGCCGTTAAATAAGTGTACTTTATTAGTTTGATGGACAACTGTACGGTTAGAGTGCAACAGCAGTCTGGACGTTGTTGCTACGGCGGCTCGAGCTTGTTGTTCGGCTCTTACTCCCAGAGAGCAGGCGTGGAGAAGGAGCACGTGCACCTCGGCTCTCAGCCAATCGCAGCCTGGTATTTAATAGTAACCCCGCCCCCTGTTTAAAAAAAGTCACTAAGAAAAGTAAATTGATCTGCTATGGAAACAAAAGAAGCTGTTATAGCTAATGGGCTGCACTATACCCAAATTTGATATGATTCAATTTTTCAAAATCAAACCCTTGAGGAGGAAATGATTGTTTACATTTTAGTAAGATTTATGTATAACGAAGTTGAATAGGTCTGCCAGTCCTTTCCGGTGTAGTAAAATGCTTTTCTGTGGGTCTGAGGGACATCACAGCACCAGGAACCACGCATCCTTTATTTTGATTTCAGATATCAAGCCAACAGCAGTAGTGAACTTCAAGCACTAACTTCCTGATAGGAAGTCTTGTCTTGACAAACAGTTTAATTACATTTTAACATTGTATGAAAGTTACAGCTAACAGTGACAAAAACAGCAACGCTTACTGACAGAAAAGTTCAGGATATACTCAAGAACTCACCTCATTATCACTGTCATTGGACTTCACTGAGCCTTTGACTCAAATCAGACTCCCATCAAAAAGTTTACAGCCTCCTCCAGAGTAAATAGACATGGACAAATACTGACAGCTAAGCTAAACAGCGGTGGCCAGAGTTGTTTATCCCACCTAGGCCACTGTAGCTACAATTTTATAATTCAATTCAATTCAATTCAATTCAATTCAATTTTATTTATATAGTGATACAGTATTTATACAGTGAGTGAGGTGAGCTGGGAGGTGTAAGAAAACAGAATTTAGTTTACTGCAATCTACAATCTACTGAAATTTAGTGGTAAGATTTACCACACTGTCCCTTAAAAACTTCAATCAGCATGCATTAGCATCATGCCGTTGTTTTATGGCTAAAGTAAGATTTGCTGTATGTGAATTCATTATACATAAATAACAACTTTATATGATTACAACAGGATGGATAACAGATGGGAAAAGGGGCTATTATCACGTAGCCCTAGGCCACAGCATGTTAAGAAAAAACAAAATTATTAAAAAACAGAACAAAATAATTCCATATGACTTTTTGTTTTAATTTTAATTTATATATCATATATATATGATATATGAATATGGTCTAAAATGCCAGATTTACTATAGTAAATGTGAGAGAGTTCATTGATTCTTAATATTCTGAATAATGTTTGTTGTATCCAAAAATGTATGATGTACACTAAAATATTTTATAAATATTTGTAATATGTAAATGAGTCCCATTTTTCTTCTAAAGCAGAATTTACATGGATTTAATCTTCATCATTATCATCATCATCACCAATAGTACACCTTTAGTCCTTAATGTCACTCTTTGATGAAACCTGGTTGATGAATTGCAAGTCTATTCACAAAAAGTTCTGGGAAAATTTCCACAATGTGCCATGCATGAAATTCTCTTCTAACATGCAGATTAAGGCCAGAGCTTTATTGTATCAAGCCATCTGTGGGTGTTTCTGGAACTGGGATCCAGCACTGGGTCAGAGTTGATTTTTGAGCTGTCAGGGGGAGTGGGCGTGAGACAAAGAATTGTTTTTAATAGGTGTGAGACTAAGAGTGATGTCCAGGAGTAGAGATTCTATCAAGCTCCCAATCTTTCACATTTATCTTGTGTGGATAAATGTAACTTATTTGTGGCTCTTTGTACAGCTCCAAATCTGGGTGACTAATGCAACTACACTTGTTTATGCAACACTACATCTATTTTACAACTTCAGTGCCTGTCATGGAGGAATCATGTTGCTAACGCTACACACTTTGAGTGGCGGTGCAAAGTTAACATTAGCAAGAAAAGGAAATCCCCAAATGGTAATTTTCTCATTAAAGTATTATCTTTAAATTTTAGAGATTGGTGTTAAGCTTCTCTTGTAGTTTCACTTATTAGTTTGAAGAGCAGAAAGTGAAACATAAGGTGATTATTGTCAGGGACTTTATCATTTCTAATTGATTAGAGGGTGAAATGAGAGAAAAAAATAATAATTGAAGATTACATTTCTCTTTAAGAGGTAAGTAAATGAGGGGGGAAATGCATCATATTTCCCCTTTTCAAGTGTTAATATGAACTGCGAAAAATTACCAGTTTTCTCTGAAAACACCAATGGCACTGTATCATGTACACATCAGGCTGACTGACATTTATCAGTGGTCACTGTGGTGTGTGTACTCAGCAATGACAGATTTCTCTGATGTTCCTCTTCCATGCGACAAAGCTTCTTCACATGACTGACCTTTAGTTAGTATGAGCTGGGTTAATCATCACAAGATGACAGTTAAATGAAAATTTAATGAGACAGGACCCTGTTTGATCTTAATCCGCAATGCAGAGAGTAGCATAATCCTGTAAATTCAAATCTTGAGAACATGTGATACCCTTAAAGGGAAATGCTACTCAGCGAATTTGGCACAGGATTCATGAATGTATGGCTGGTATGTATCAGTGATGTTTCACTTCTGTCTCCCACACAGAAACAAGATAAATTGGCCAAGCTGTCTTTCACTTCTGTCTCCCATTTGGAAATGAGACTGAGGATTCATCATAAACAGCACCAGATATAAAGAAATGAAAATGATTGATAGGAGTGGAGATCAGCAGAGCTTCATTTTGACATTCTTAGTTTGTACAGCTGTGTATGCTCACAAGGCTCAATGACGTTTTGCCAAATGGGGCTTTCTGGTGTATGTTGTGGAAGATACACACATGACAATAATTACTGAATTTATATATTGCCAAAAGAATTCTATTAATTGTAGTTGTTTAAGTTTACATCATTGCATCATTGTGGCATAAAGTATGCTAAAAATCACGTTTCTGAGAATTTATATGAAAGAGTTAAAGGTTTGGGAGATGTGATGAAATGTATACAAAACCATATTGAGAGTGTGTATGTTACCCATCTGTAAAACTATACTTTTTTGATGTCAAAGTTAAAGCCATGTCATAAACACATTAAAATAAACAAATATTCACTTATTATACATGGATATATTATATATTAGTAGAAACAACATTTAAAGCACTGTTAAGCCGCTATGAGGATATGCAGTCTATGATTTTCACCCACTGCAGTGTTTCCAGATAATCAATGGCGCCCTCTTGTGGTTAACACACTCAGTGCAAAGATCAGACAAATCACTTGAAACTGAATGACATTTAAACTAGAGGAATAAAATTTGTTGGAGTTAGTTTTTCAATTTGTGTTATTATTATTATTAATATTATTTGTCAACGTAAGCTAGGTTTTCAGTTAAGTAGGAAGTAAGTGGCTATGTTTGCTGTACTGCCCGCTGGTGTACCGAAATTTCAGTGTCACAAAGCGAAGAAGGGACTGTGACACCGAAATGGAGACTTTAATGTATTATATTATGACTATACATAACAGGTCTAACAAGTAGAAGGTAAAATAAGTGGACAAAAACGTGAAAATAAAACGTTTAAAAAAATGGAATATACATATTTTCATCCGCAATTGTAAATTTATTATTTGGTTGCATTTGGGATTGCGGAAATTCGGAGCTTTTTCAGGTTGCGTGAAGGCATCCTGGGTGAGCCGCTGGTCAGTCAGTTTCTCCGCTGTAAACGGGCGGTGTTAGAGCGTCAAACTTCGGGTGGGTCCGGGAAAAACCCAGTGAAACTCCAGAAAGTGTAATGGTAAGACCATACATTTGAATTTTATGGTTAACCCATATTGCGTACTTTACGTAAAGTGCCTGTTGTGTTTGGTCGACATCTGACAGAAAAAGTTTTTACCTGAGTGACGTGACAAAGGCAACAAACTGAGGCACTTTTTAAGCTAGCAGGCAGTTTCTTCCAACCTCCCTATTTCTTGTTTTGTATAATTCATATGCGTCACGTAACCGCAAACCACATATTGCAAATTACACGTGTTTGTGTACTCTTTTGTTGGTTTGCCTTGGCCATTTAATTCAATGAGATGTTACTTGCGTGTTTTCCCAGCTCTGAATGAAATACTTTCTTCTGGCAGCAAGGTGAGTAAAAACTGTCAACATTAATAGATGGTGTCACTGCTGGATAACTCTGTCATGTAAAGTCTTCAGTGGATTTTTATTTATTTATTTATTTATTTATTTGAGATTTCATACTAGACTCTACTGAAAGATCGGATCCCAAATGTCGCACAGCTGCCTATAAGTTAGAGCACCATGTAACTTTATGCTGTTGTATGTGAGAAGCTGCCATTTTAGCAGAAATTTACAAACATATTTTATGTTTTCATTATGTCAGTTTTTTTTAATGAAATTTGACATTTGTAAATAAACTGTGTAAAAATAATCCATGTGCTGTAAGCTTTTTGCTCATGTAAATTATATGTTTGTGCACTCACAGCAGATCAACTCACACATATAAAATGACCACCACAGAGGGCAGTTACGTACACACCTTTGGCCCGGAGCTGCCTGCCATGTTTGATGGCGTGAAGCTGGCGGCGGTGGCGACCATCCTCTATATCATTGTACGCTGTCTGAACCTCAAGAGTCCCACTGCACCACCAGAGATCATTTACCAGGACACCCTGCTCAGTCACTACCTGCTCAAGACCTGCCCAATGCTGACCAAAGAGTGAGAGCTTTTAATATTATATTAAAAGATTTGTGATGCCACTGGGATGACTGGAATTTGAACTTAATCATGAACTGGTGATTCTTACCTTAGATACAGGTGCCCATAGACCCATTAGGCATAACATTATGACCACCTGCTTAATTTTGTGTTGGTCCCCCTTTTCCTGCCAAAGTAGCCCTGACCCATCGAGCCATGGAGTCCACCAGCCCTCTGAAAGTGTGCTGTGGTGTCTACACCAGCAACAGATCCTTTCAATCCCATAAGTTGTGAGGTGGGGCCTCCATGGATCCGATTTGTTTGCTTTGTGGCAGGGTGCATTATCCTGCTGAAAGAGGCCACAGTCATCAGGGAATACTGTTTCCACGAAAGGGTGTACAGGTAAGCAACTCACACACAGCTGACCAGCCACGTGATGTAAAAGAAAATGGGATTCATCAGACCAAACCACCTTCTTCCATTGCTACATGGTCCAGTTCTGCTGCTCACGTGCCCATAGTTGGTGCTTTTGCCAGGCGTCAGCATGGACACCCTGACTGCTCTGTAGCTATGCAGCATCATACACAGCAAGTTGCAATCCTCTGTGTATCCTGACACCTTTCGATCAGAACCAGCCTTAAGGCTTTCTCCAATCTGATAGCTCGTCTCTTGGATCTGACCACAAGGGCCAGCCTTCACTCCCTACGTGCATCACTGAGCCTTGGCCGCCCATGACCCTGTCACTTATTCACCACTGTTCCTTTCTTGGACCACTTTTGATAGATACTGACCACTGCAGTCCAGGAAACCCCCATTTTCCCTGCTTCCAGCACATCAACTTTGAGGACAAAATGTTCACTTACTCCCCAATATATCCCACCCACTAACCGGTGCTATGATGAAAATATAATCAGTGTTATTCACTTCGCCTGTCAGTGGTCATAATGTTATGCCTTATCAGTGTGTTCATAGTGTGAGCACAGTGTATGATATACGCAACATGCAGAAATCTGGAAAATTCGAAAACTCAAAGCAAAAGCCAGAATCAGAAAACAGTCATCCTGAAACTGTCCCAACTCTGTTCTAAGATGTGGTTTGCACTATAATTTGTCACTTCCAGATTTTGGCTTACGTAGATTTGAATCCCACTCTCACAGGTCCTCAAGTCCTACGTTGAACTGACTGAACCACTGCCTGTATGGACTTTTGAGGTCTTTATTCTGCTTTATGGGACTCATTGTAGGGGGTTGGAAAAAAGCTGTTATTGGCCAGAGTCTCCCAAGAAGGACTAGATTTCCTAAACACTGTAAACAGAGCCTAGAGGAGCAGGAGTCTTTTCAGAAACGTAAGAGAGAGATGCATTCTCTTAGACCACCACCCAAAGAGGCAGGTAGTGGCAGAACTAGGAAACATATAAGAAAACCATGCAGTGTTGTTGCATTACAGAAGTTTAGGATGATTTCAGCTGTTTGGAGACATAAAATCCATTCACAAATGTCCTTTCATTTCTCTTGCTCTAACCATAATGTGAATAAACATGACATTTGTTCAAGTGCTCTGGTGGAATGAGCCAGGAATGATTTACGCTGGACTGATCCATTAGTGAAACTGTAATTTTCCACATACATGGTAGGAAAAAGAGTTTCCAGAGGGGAAAAAAAAACTTTATAAATATTTTTTTGAGGAGATTATCGACCTTTCTAAGCATTTTCCATACATTTGACTCAATATCTACCTATCGATAGAGAGAGGCAGCGATGGAAGGATAGATATCCTTATTCATTTAGATAGGGACCTCAAAATAAATGCCCCAGTAGCAGCCGTCAAGTGGTGCTAAGTGGCAAGATTTGTTTGTAAAAGAATTTTGATCCAAAGTATCCACATTAAATCAGAGATAGTCCACAGCTTCCTCTGTGTTGTAAAAACCTGGTATCTAGATTTAAAAACCACTGCAAGTTTAGCCACAGATTCAGGGCTGCGTTCAGCCCTGAAAGAACTTAGCAAAACATTTATTTAAACAGAAACAGTGGTGCATTGAACGTCCCCTCCTGTTATATAAGTGTTTCACCTAGAGTGCGCACTGGCCGTGATAAAAATCTAGCTAGCGATTGGGTAACACTTCTGACTCACTCACCAAAGATGACAAAACATACCTCACACCCCTTCCAATAATGTTGCACAACTATTCAAAGAAACATGTCATTCATCCTGTTTATGAGTGTCCCCAGATGGGTTACGCTAAGAGAAGCTAATGTAGCCCTGACCCACTACCCATCCTAGAGAGGTTTGGCCATTTTCCCCAAGCCTTAAGTTTGCTTTCAGTTTTTTTAGGTTGTTTTTTTTTTTCTGTAAAGATTCTGTTTGCAGAGTGGTTGTGCTGTTTTTTAGTACATGCTCTGAAGTAGATAAAGATAAGGAATATTCTCAGCTGTTTGTTTTTGAACAGGAAGGAGAGATATGTTAACCACATACCTGATGTGAACTTAATTTCTTCTAAATGTTATTTGGCTTCATATTTTTAGCACTCTACATATTTAAGCACTCTGAAGTCATGTAATTTGATCACCTAAAAAAAAAAAAGAGCACTCTCAAAGTTCAGCCTGGCCTGTCAGACTGATGATCTTCTGAAGCATCTTCAGGGTTACATAATATGGGGCTTGTCCTTCTTTTCAGATATATTCCTCCATTGCTGTGGGGGAAGAGCGGTCACATCCAGACGGTGCTCTATGGGAAGATGGGACGTGTCAACACCCCAACGCCCTGTGGGGTTCGCATGTTTCTCCCAATGCAGGATGGTGCTACGGCTACCTTTGACCTCTTTGAAGCTATTGGAGCCCACACCACTGGAGGTCAGAGGCAAAAACTACTTTGTTCCTGTTAAACCACCAAATCAGCTGGTTTTCGGGGTATTTAATTACACAACGACTGATGTGCTGGTACTTAAAGAGCCTCCTGACTGTTGTTTAGTTGAGGTGCTTTTATTTTCATTTCATTCCTCCTGAGTTTTATGTGCTTGTTTGGACCGAGAGAACATCAGTCTCATGTAACAAGCAGCTCCTGCTACACTATGAGCGGGCAGGGGGAACTTTAATGAACTCCCTCGAGGAGCGATGCCAGCCATGTAGTTCAGCGGGGTTAAATCCACACACACACACTACAGTGCACATGACATCGACTTTTACACGAGCTCATGACACCAATTTAAATGTAGTTGCACATCCACCCTCTTTTGTGTCTTTGTGTGGGTGCCAGATGACATTACCATGGTAATCTGTCCTGGGATTGGTAACCACAGTGAGAAGAACTACATCCGGACCTTTGTGGATTACTCCCAGCAGCAGGGTTACCGCTGTGCCGTCCTCAACCACCTGGGAGCCCTGCCTAATGTTGAGCTCACCTCGCCACGAATGTTTACATACGGTAAAAAGTTATTGCTACATTGTCTGTTTTTATTATTTATTTATTTTTTGTCACTTGGATTAAAGAAAAGAACCTTGTAATGTGCAATCCTGCCAAAAATCAAAATTTTGGGAAATCAAACCCGATTCCTAAGAAGCATAATGTTACAAATATATTAATCTGTCATATTGAGTATATATTACTACTATACATTTGTAAAAGCAACTCTTTTACTTTCAGGTTGTACCTGGGAGTTTGGAGCTATGGTGGACTACATAAAACGGACTTTTCCCCAGACTCTGCTGGTGGTGGTGGGCTTCAGTCTGGGAGGAAACATCGTCTGTAAGTTCCTGGGTGAAAACCAGTCGAACCAGGACAGAGTGCTATGCTGTGTCAGCGTCTGCCAGGGTTACAGTGCCCTCAGGTTGGTAAATTGACTGAAGGATTAACACAATTAAGACCAGTGGGTCATGTTGTTGTCTGCGTTGTTCTGTCGTCACGAGTGAAACTGAGGTGATCATGTTGAACTTGGATCTGATAAATACTGAAACGGAGGTTACTTACTCTGAAACACAGGAAAGAAAGGAGACTGAGAAGACTCTGTTATATCAGGACTATCAGAGCTTTGAAAAGAAAAGAAGAAAGCTTGTGAAAAAGCTTCCTAGGTACGGTTCCAGCCAGAGACTTTGTTAGAGAACAACACAGCACTCAGTGAAACCTAAATTGAATGTGGGGGAATTCTGCAGCAGGTAAGATGGTGATAGAAGTCCAAATTAAATTTCTTAAACAGTTTTTATCAGCTTTGACTACATGTAGATTTTGTGTCACAGGGACCAAAAAATGACAGTTAATTTAGCTGTTCTTTAAATCAAGTGCCCAAATAAGTTCCTAAAGTTTTTCCCAATGGCCTTTGTGAGATTTGCTTCAAGAAAGTATTACATGTTGTCATTTAGAGGCCTTATTTCTGTGATAAACAACATTCAGTGAGGAGAGATCATTTGGCAGCATTGAATTCACTTAAGCTGTTTTGGCAATTAGACTGATGAGCCGTCATAGCGGGATGTCAGTGGTGATAGGCATTACGAGTCTAGGTCCTGGTGGGATTGAAGATGGAGGATTGGACAGAGCTCTGAGTGACCGGGGGAAGTGGGTTCCACCAATGAGAGTCAAAAGAGGCATCCGTGGAAAGAAGATGATTGGATTAGAGTAATGATGTCAGCATTGAATTTGAAAGCGTGGAAGTGATGAAAGGAATAGACTAACAGCAAAACATCCATGAAAGCAGGCAGATGAGGGATTACAGATCTTTCTTATTGAACTGAGGCGTAAGCGTTATTACTGCGCTTGTAGTATATGGTCGCATTAAGCGGACCCATTACATTTGTTTTGGACTGTTTGTAGGTACTGAGTGCAATATTAGGCTGTATAACTCATGGCTTTGATTATTACACAGCATTACATATCATTGAAATTGATCATCCTAAAGTTTTGTTTTAAGCAGCACCATAATAGTAATAATATAATAGTGACAGTATGTTTGTAATCACATTCATTTGCTTGTGTGTGTTTAGGGCTCAGGAAACTTTCCTTCAGTGGGACCAGTGCCGGAGGCTCTACAACTTTATGTTGGCGGAGAATATGAAGAAGATTATTCTGTCGCACAGGTGGAGCAACACAACAGTTATTGATTAATGTTTACAGATACATAATAACTCTTAAACTTTATCAGAGTGTCATTTAGTCATAAAGTACAGCAGCTTTATTCTGTTCTGTAGCTCAGACACAAGCTTGAATCTTTTCTCTGCTAATTGTTGGAGTGGCTTTTCTTGATTATCTCTGCCTGATAGAGACTAGAAATTCCCAAATTTTAGCGTAATTCTGAAATATTAGCCAGAATTTCCTAAATCTGTTATCTACAATATAGATCTGGGAGTCATTTGTGGAGAATTAGATGAAAAGCACTTCTCCTGCCACAGTCTCCTGCCTTGATTTTGTCTAAATGTCATATTATTCAACAGGGACAGTTTGCTGGCCATGCAGTGCAGCAACATTGGCGATGGAGAGCTGAACAGACTGTATGCAGCCACATCTCTGATGCAGATTGATGACAGCATTATGAGGTGAAATTTTCTGGGCTTTGAATATGATCAGACTGCTCTAAACTATGTGGGCCATTTCTTTAACAATGTTATCGCATCATTTTTCACTTCAGAAAATTCCACGGTTATGACTCACTGAGAGAGTACTATGAGAAGGAGAGCTGTGTGCACTACATCCACAAAGTGAGTGACAAGTACCTATTCGCTTGTGTAACAGAGCTCAACAAATCTATCCCTCTATTACTACTTCTGCGATGACTTCATGTTTAGACTGCTGTTAAATACTGTTGCTGCTATATTTATTGTTCACCTGATCTAGTATACTTGGATAGCAATCATACACAATTAAGTCCAGGTGTGGCTGAATACTACTTCTCTTATCACTGATGCTACTCTGTTGTAAAAGTGTAATGGCAGACAATATAAAATGTGGGCGTGGCTTCCAGGTTTAAAAAGTGGCATCAGCTCAGAAGTACCAGTGATGGTTACATCTATCTTTTATACTGTCTGCACTAATAATGAATAAGTAGGTATTCTGAATAATTAATAAATAAACTGGACTACTCTTTTGCACAGATCACTGTCCCACTCCTCCTGCTAAACTCCTTGGATGACCCACTGGTTCATCCATCGCTGCTGGCTGTTCCGCGCACTCTTGCAGGTTTGTAGTTTTTGTCCAAACTCCTGCAGTATGATTTAGCTCGTGCAGTGTGAGATAGCTTGTGGTAATTCTAGATAGCTAGACGTTTGTTAGAATAGAAGAATAGAATAGCCACTTGATTCTATTTTTCTTCTCTGACAAGCTAACAAAGATTCCTCTTAATAACACCTGTAACTGTGTCTATGTTTGATATTTGACATGTATGGTTTTATCTAGTAAAAGTGGTGAAGTCTGGGCCAGTGGGATTGGCCAGTGGGCATGTTGGAGTAAAACTGGGTAGGGCATTCACAGAGCGACCTTTGTTTTCATTTTGTGGAGTTGCTCAAGCTAATTTTTTATCACTGTTGTTAACTAATGTTTTCTTAGCTACGCTACCTAGCATATGTGACTAGCTGGCTATTCAGATTTCTTCCTGCAAAATGCTTGAAGAAGCCAGGTTTGTTTTGGGGGGGGGTTTGTCCTCATACTTTGTGTTGTACTGGAAGCAGGCTGTTGGCATTTCTAACTTAATGTTAGCTAGTCATCAGTCAGTGGTTAAATTGTAACAGAAAAGAGGAAACCTGCTCTGTAGTGAACATGAATATCACAATCTGTGGATTTACATGGAACATTTGAGTCTTTAACATAGAAACCATGTTGTTGGAAGAAACTGAGAAAGTCAAGGAAAGTTTTTTTTTTTTTTAAGTTGTTTCAAAACCTTTAATAACAAATATTAAAGATATTATTTCATGGCATGCAACACTTGTATATTGCAGTGGTGATGTGGAGTCTGGTGACTAGAACAGCAAAATGCTGTCCTCACAGTGGTGCTAACTCAGAGCAGCATGAAGTGGGTTAACAGGACACTCGCAACACAGTCTTAAGTGTTGATAAAGTCTTGCTGCAGCTAACTGCTGAACACACCCTCCCTGGACAGTCTTGTTGAATTTTTCAGGGCCATGTGATCCACCTGAGCTGTTGGATTATATACAGGGACCTGTGTGTGTGTCTGGCCTCAACCTGCTGCCTTGTCTTGCCTCACATGCGAGATCCTCGTTTTGTAAAAGTCTTTATATTCATGTAATGTTTTTACGCTTCAAGTAGTCATGAATTACATTTCTTTAAATTTTTGTCTACTTTTTTACTGGCTCTGTATCAAGACTCAAGTTATAATCTGTGCAGTCAGTTTCTTTTAAAAACCATGATCATCTTCCTTTTTTCTTTTTTTTTTTTTAAAATCGTGGTTGGATATTTGGACTCATCACAGCTTTGGCGTCATTTAACTTCTTAAAAATTGGTCTTTGACGGGAACAGATTTTTGGTGAACTGAAACTTTATACTTCTCTCTTCCTAACTGTCTTCCCCATTTAGAGAAGATGCCCAATGTGATATTTGCCCTGACTCAACATGGGGGCCACATGGGCTTTTTCGAGGGAGCTGTGCTGTTCCCTCAGCCCCTCACCTGGATGGACAAGGTCATAGTGGAGTACACCAACGCCGTCTGCCGCTGGGAGAAGAAGCAGTCGGTCTGTCAGAGTAGCAGCGAGTAGGACATGAACTTTTTGTCTGGGAAGCACGCGGTACCACTCTGCGAGTTGCACGTACATACAAGTCCAGAGACAAACGCACAAAGACACACAGCTTGCTGTACCTGCTCAGCTTCAGCACTTTTGGCCTTACAGCTACATGATTCTGGGACTTGTAGATGATTAGACAAGACAGCCTGAGTGGAAGTGGTTAAACCAGATTAGAAGTAAAAACCTACAGAGGTGATCACACAGGTGAGTGTAATGTGATCCCAAGCGGAAGTGTTCCTTCCTCTTTTCTTTTTATCTTTCAGGTTAACAATAGTTTGCCCTCTGCTGGTTTTTGCCAGGTACTTCCTTCTTTAGTCTCTAAATCAGGGTGTGTAATTTGACTTCTGCCATAAGAATGAAAAAAAAAAGGTGGACTTCACTTACAAAAGTCACCATTACAGGTTTTTCCAGATGCTTATTCATCAGTGATGCAGGCCAGTGAATACTCAAGTATTTAATTTCTGGCTTACACATAGCTAAGTAATAAAATTTCGGATATATCCACTAACCTGCAACAAATAATATTTTAATGATGTTTTGGTTGTCTGTTTTAAAAAAACCTCTCAGATTGAAGTCCTTTAATTTAATTAAGTGTAAGTGTAAGAGGATGTTGCTGTTTATTGAAGAAAAACATCTGATAGGAATATGATTTATTCTCTCAAATCAGGTAATGTTTTACAGATTTTTTTTATTTTTGGTAGGTTTTCATGTTCCATTTTGTCCAGTGGACTATCAGTCTGCATTTAGGGTGGACCAAAACAGACCCAACTGAACATTTCTGGTTTGTTGAAACATGTACTTGCAGTTCCAACACTAAATGCTCCAGATCAGCTTAAACCATTCCATAAATCAATCAGCTGTGCCTTATCTAACATGCTACGTTATTACTGTAAAGTCTCCTGGTGTAGAACTCTGGTTACCCAAAAGTTATAAATAACTAATAATTCCCGGTGTAGAGATAATTTAACTAGAAGTGAGAGGTGTGGTTGTATAAACAGCTGTTTACGGTATGCTTAGCAGGTGATACCATTTTGAATGTTTCACTTCTTGGTCACGATTATGTTCCAAATACTAGGCCTGGCTTCAGTTTAAACACTGTAGTGGTTTAATATTAAACTTTAGCATGAATTACTTTTTGGAGGAGGATGTTGTTTGTTGTTCATAGCTGTTCATGGCTGCCTGTTGGATGGTGGTGTTTGTAACATAAAACAGTTAAGAGTAACGCTCTATTGAAGATGATTAATGCCACTGACAAAAAATGGGAGGGGGGATGGATTATTTTATTTTTGATTTTCAGAATTGTGAAAAAAAAGTCCGAATTCTTGAACCTCCCCCTTTTTTTTGTATTTATTTTTTTCCCCAGGGCCCTAATCCTCTTCTGTAATGCTCTGTGGTGAGTCATGGTACTGTAAATTTCCACCAGAATTATGTGATTTCAAAGGTTTCAAACACCAGTAATGCTGGTGAGGGCACAAATGCAATATTTTTTGCTGTTTTTGTTTGTTTGTTTTAAATATTCTGAGCTCTTAATAGCATGTTAAGAACTTCTGAGGTTGGTCAGTTTCCTGTGAGTAACATTCTCAGTGGACTCCACCCCAAGTTCCTAATTATGCAACTTATATATGCTCTGCTGAAGTCAAATATCATGCAACAGCACCACAACCACGACTGTTATGCAATATGTCCTGACTTTTTCACTGTTTGCTCGCACTTTATTGTCTCCACTGCACTATGTAGAGTCATTGACAATTAAAAGTAAATGAACACATTTTTATTTGTGTGATATTATAAATTAAGACGTTTCAGTTGTCTTTTCTCACAATCATTTTTTGATGGGATATTGTGCATAGTGCAAAACATTAATATAACTTGTTCCTGGATGAATTAGTTCTTTCAAGTTACTTGACAAGATTTTTCTTTTTAGTCTCATTTCCCATAACAGGGGCTTGTCTGCATTCTTGAATTTATTATTATGATGTATAAAATGAATGGAAAAAGTGGGTGTTTTCATGGTGCGCAGCCTCACTTGGACTCCGCTGTTCATAAGTGATTTTCACATATGATTTCCTTTTGTGTATTTCTACATCAACAAAGTCACGTCACCTTGCATTTATTAACAGTTTATTGTACATGTATTGACATTGTTATTGGTGCACCGGGTAGCACAATGGGTCAAACTTTATTATACCATATTGAAGAAGTCTAAAATAGAAGAGCGGGAAAGAGAGGCACTTGTTGGAATACCAGCCTTGTGCAAGAAGATGATTAGGGGTGAGAGGTTGGGTCCTGAGAAAGCTGGGGCCTGCCAGTAATAAACCATCTGTGTGGGTGAATTGAAGTCCAGAGAAAGCACAGTTTGACAAAAGGGAGACAGAACATGTGGCATTTAAAGCTGGTTAGGATTGGCTGTGTTTTTGCGTAATGGAAAAACACAGTGTCTGTGTGATCATACAATCACATAGATGACTTTGCTTATTTATTAATGGACCAAAAAAAAAAAAGCAAAGTACACTTCACATCAGTACCTACTGTTTAACAAGCCATGCTTTTTCTTTTCTCATAAATGACTGCCTTCAAGCCAACCAGTCATTCAGTCCATGTATTTGGGTTTGGGATGAAAACTTTAAAAGCGATTGTCACAGCTAATCCACCACTGTGTACATTTACTTATCT
>VUQG01006695.1:88045-100099 GCA_015106755.1 Etia nguti | reverse complement strand
TGAACGCTGAATTTGACAAATGCAATTGCATGGAAAGATGCTGTAAACGGACCAAACTTCAGTAGGGGAGAACATCTGAGAGAATCCATCCACAATACGAGGTTAGTCATTAATGTAAGATAAGATAACTTTTATTAGTCCCACACGTGGGAAATGTGTTTTGTTACAGCAGAAAGTGGACAGTGCAAAGTTACATAGCAAAAATTAGAAAAACACCGGAACAACATAGGAATAGAGCAGCTGCCAGAGAATTCGACATTAATGAATCAATGGTACGGAAGTGCAGAAAGCAAGAGGAATGAGTTGAGTAAAGTTTGACTTATCTGACTGTTTTCGTTTAATGCGCCTTATAATCCCGTGCGCCTTATGGTCCGAAAAATACGGTATGTTTTTACTTTCACTTTTTCAGTACCTCTAGCAGAGCAAAATAACAGCTGATAGCTCTGCAATATGTGGGTATATGAAGTCAGTCAGACTTGTATATTCTAAATCTGTGATCTTGGTATTGTGGGTCGATAACTGCTGTCTTTGTGTACACAGTCTCAAAGAGAAGCTCTAAAGAAAATGATGGAAAATGTAAAGCATCGATTACAGTGTGAAGCATTGATCAGCTTACCTTAGAGCTCTGCCATGCAGTCTAAGGCCAACAACATCATCTCAAATCTCAAGTAGTTCTTGGCCTACAAATACCTCATCTTAACTGCCTGTATAGTATACCATAGTTTGTTAGAGAGCCTTTGAATTCCTGCATTTAAATCGGTCTTAGCTCCTCTCTTTCAGTCCCTTCCTTGCTTAATTTTGTCCCTCTTTTACATGTTCAGGATTGTATGGGTTTGTTAACAAAATTATGTCGTAAATTCCCTTTTAAACTATTTTGGACTAAAAAGCTGCATCTGATCCGTACTGACACTAACATGCACTGACACAAACATAAGCATGAAGTTGGTCAGCCTTTGTCCCCAGATGATGATAATAAACACCATCTTGCAGGGTAGTTTATCATTAAATTATTATTATTGTTATTATTACATTGTCTGAATGCTAGTTTTCTCCCATCTGCTTTCATTCCCTCCACCTTCTTGTACCCCATTGCCATCTGTTTGTGTGTGTATGCATTATTCGTTTGTGTGTTTGTGCACATCGCAGGTACGGACACGAGACCTTGGCGGATACTGTACCACTAGCGATTTTGTGCATGCTGTTGTGGAAAACCTGCGCCACCGACCCATTTACTAAGATATTTCATCATAATCCTCGCTGACTGACTCCTTTTCCCCTAAATCTGGACATTGCTCTTAACATGGTCTGGATGCATGTTAAGACACCCTCCCCACCCACCCACCCCAAATGCCACCTCATTGAGAGCTGTGCTACACATTTAAGTTGCAGAACCATAACGACATTGGTTCTGCTGGCTTGCTCGTAGATCCACTTCCGTTAAGCTTTGACATGTGTTGATTTGGGATTAAAAAGTATACCTCATGAGGTTTTGCATCACACAGCTAGACCTCCTGTTTCCTATATTCATGCAGTCTCCTCTGCTCTCACAGTTTTTTGTCCAATCCTTTGAATCTTTTTGTTTTGGAGTTTTGAGCTGATGAGCCGATAAAGACTATTTTTTTCGCACATTGTGGGACATGCATCTTTTTTAACCTTTTGTTATTTAAATGTTTCTTCCTGTCCCATTGCTCTTGCATTTCATTGGAAACTTGCTGTAAAGCCACCAGTCTCTTTTAAAAAGTTTGTATCGCCTTTATCTACTTTTGACTCAGAATTAATCTAAAAACTGTAACTATAACTCAGTATACAACATAACGCTGCTACAAATTATTTCAAATTTAAATAACACTGTAATTTCATTATTGCAGCACTATAAATTCAACTGTTGGTGCTGGGATTTCCTGTTCAGTGTAACCTGGTGTAATTAAAAACATCATAATTGGCAGCTGTTGGGGAAACTGATATGACAGATGTTCTTTGTGCACCAAAAAAATTGATAATGGCAGCATTAGCTTGCATTAGCCATTCACAATCAAACTCACCATAGTTATAGCATGTAGTTTATTAAAAAGAGTTACTTAAGCACATAGCAGAGGAATTTGTTACAAGATTGTACAGAGATCAGCCATGACATTAAAAACATTAATATTATTTGGATCCTTACTGTGGTGCTGCTCCCAGCGCTGACCATCAGGCTATGGACATGGGACTTGTCCTGTGGTGTCTGACTTGGATGCTCACAAAGGTTCCTTTGATTCCCGTGTTTCAGTCTTGTGAAGGCACATAATGTGGATAGTTGATCAGATCTGAGTATGGAGCTCAAGCTCAGTACCTCTGGCTTTTTGTTTTGGTGTGATGCAGTGTAGCCAGGGAGAGGCTGCTGCTGTCAGGGAGTGTTGTCACCTTGGAAGGGCGTGCCTCTTCTGTAAAAATGTTGGTGGGAAGCAACAAAGAAAATCTCCCGACGAA
Organism: Etia nguti; assembly: GCA_015106755.1. NCBI lineage: Eukaryota > Metazoa > Chordata > Actinopteri > Cichliformes > Cichlidae > Etia > Etia nguti. Next base: position 97,630 of record VUQG01006695.1, on the reverse strand, counting down.
TGCCCTCACAAACCACTGATTTTCAACAATATGATCGATGTTATTTACATTTTAATTGGTTTTGATGTTTTGGCTGATTGCTGTATGGTGTTGCCTGGTTTAGTCGTCTTCTGTTTTTTTTCCCACCATAAAGTCAGCACAGTTATAACTGCTACACTAAGGTTCAATCATCCTGTCCATCTCGCTTTTCAGTAGTTTTGCATCAATTTGAAATGGAAGCTTCCTCACCAAAAATAAATAAAATAATCATTCTTCTTAACAGTGTTTGTGTGTTGACCTTTGACCCAAGTTCACCAGTAAAAGCAATATCATGCGCCTTTAGCCAGCATTTAAGCTTAAATATTTCAACAAACCATGAGTTTCGCTCATACTGAACAACAACAACGTAATCTTCCCTGGATCATTAAAATACACTGAAATACTGTATATGGTCATTTGATGTGTTTTAATTCCAAACCTGGACTGGTATTAGAAATAATGTGGGGCCAGAGAAAGAGAGGAAAGTTCAACTGATGGGGGGGTTTTTTTCGTATCATCATTCACACCGTGTTCATTCTGTGAGTACTGGTTTCAAAGGCTCTCTAACATGCTGACCATGATACAGAATGTCGACATGTGTTTCTGCAGCTGTCCATATAGTAACGCGCTGTCCTTATGTTTGCAACAGGTGCGCACTGCAGATCTGGGGGGCTATGCAACAAGCGACGAGTTCACCCGTGCTGTCATTGCTAACCTGTCGGTCTGAGCTTTATATTTGCAGATCTGTCAGCTGCTGAATCGCACACATTTTTAATTAACTTCCTGTCTTACACGCTTGTACGCACAGTACAGCCCTATCCCCCTACATTCTACACACAGTGCCCTTCTTATCAGAGCAAAATGCAAATGAAACACATTGCTATATTGTCCACAATGTTTTATTTTTGCTGTTTTAAAGTTGATATTTAAACACTTTGCATCCAATACAAAAAAAAGTGGATTGGTAATAATTTTTTTTGGTAATATTTTTTCATTAACTTATAATGCTGTTACACTATTGCACACCACTTCCTGACATTCTACTGCCTTGCGTGATACTCTAATTTCTACTTAATGATTTTATGTGTGGACATTAACCAGAAGTCAAAACACAATGTATGTATATTTCAATATTATTTAACCCTGAGTTTTAACTTAATGCTTCTTCATTTATGATATATGAATAATAAATAATAAATGGGATATGAAATCTTGCATGTAGAATCCTTAAATGAACATTATGGAGACTAGTGCTGTGTTATGAAAAGTTTATTATGGCTGATGACACATTTCACCTTGCAGCATGAGGATCCCAACTTCCTTCCTGTGTCCAAACATGTTCATGGTGGTTTTTAGAGAATTTAAATTTTGGAATAACTGAGTTTTTCTGGCTGTGTTGGGTGTATCATGGTACAGTGTATGCACCAGGTTCCCAAGATCATGGACCATAAAAACATGCTTGCAAGACAAACTCTCTGTCTCTGTTCAAAGACGTCTTACCATTAACTAAGAGTTCAATATCAAATATATATTTTTTGTCTTCATCTATATAAATTATTAATAGTAGGAAATTTTCCAGCTTTCTCTTTACTGCACAAGGTCTCAAAAGAGTTATTGCAGGTCAGTTATGTGACTATTTTCAGAGGAATCGTTTATGGGTGAATTTCAGTAATAAAATTTAAAGCACAGAAGCAGCACTATAATGATGCTGACTAATAATCTTCTCAAACTCTCAGACAACATCTCTGCCTCTGTCCTTGTGCTACTAGATGAGTGCAGCATTTCATAAAACTGATCGCATGTACCCTGCCTCTTACCTTATGGTTGCTGGGCTCCAGTCCCCCCTGCAACCCTGACGAGTTCCACAGGGCTCTGTACTAGGGCCCAGACTCTTCTCATTATACATTCTTCACTTTGGAATTAATATTAGAAAACGCTGCATATACAGATGATACCCAATGTTATAAGCCATAGTTAAACTGCTGGCATGTCGTAAAACATATAAAGGTCTGTAATTTTGTTTAGTTTTGTTATTTTTCCTCAAGTCTGCAGTTGTAGGGGAGCATTTCTTTTTCTGTTGATTATTTTATTAACGCATTCTCAAAAAAACCCCACAACCAACAACAGCAAACAATGAAAAGTATTTTTTATTGAAATTTCTGATTCTGATGATCACTCCAACTGTTGTAGACAGAAAATGAACTATTTACCCTTTACATGTTACTACTAGTTATTTATTAACTTCAAAGTGGCTCAATAAATTATTTTTAAAAATTGTTACCAATAAAATACAAAAATTAAAAATGTATATTATTTTAGTTAGAAAATCATTTCTCTACCTACTTATCACTACTAAACCAAGATGTAATACCTGAAAAAAACATGAAAAAAAGGAAAAAATAAATGTAATAACCTCAGCAAAATAACTTATGATACCGCTCACTAATGAAAGGATGAAAAAAAATATTTTTGCTTAAAGGCAAAAGACTATTACTGAATATATTACTGACTAAAATAGTCTATAATTATTTGTTAAAACTAAACTACATGGAGCGCTAGCTTTCAACAAATGACCTTTTCCTCTTTTAAACATGTGGGCCCAAACTCTTAAAACTGACGTCACATTTCTGTAACACTACCCCTGGAGAGTTATACTCCTTAAAGAATAATCTGATAATTCCCTCTGAAATGTATCTAGATTGGAAAAATAAAGTGGTCTATCATAAATCAGAACAGGTCCCTGGCCCTAACTACTTTGTGAGGTAGCACCGATGGGGACCGCTGCAGTGTGGAAGGTGTAAAGTGGATCTGGGCCAGCAGGTGTCGCTGCGGGCTATAGAGAAACAGAGCGGAGAAGAGACTGGGCCAGGCCTGGGAATTCGTTCCCCGCTTCCCATTCTTCCTATGCAGACAGACACACAACATGGCGGACTAGAATAGTCGGCCGACGCGCCCGGATACAGCGGATAAACCGTGGGATTTAACATCCAGTAAGGCGAAGAAAATACCCTCCGAAGAGACGCTACAGAAGGGCGAATTCCTAATTTTTTGGAGGGGGCGCTTTCTTTACCCTGGCTTCAGCGGATAAACTGACTGTGAAGTGTTGGCAGTGCGTCCCAGATCGTGCTTCCCTCCTCTGCTATCACCCTGGTCCCCCCCCACCTCCACCCCGCTCACACTCTCGGTTCCTGGGGTGTGGAGAAAGGGGCCGGGGTTGAAAACGTGGAAGACAGGATAAATTCCCACTTGGCTTTCATTTTTCCCCCTTCTTCTTCTCTCGCCTCCCCCCTCCGGTTTCCTTTGGGCTCTACAGGAGTTGTGGTGAGTTTTCTTGTTTTTGTTGCGCAAAGCAGAATCCCACTTGTTACAATGTCGCTCTACGAGCATGTTTCCCCTTGTTGTAACATTGTGTCACCCTCAAACGAGCACTTTCCGTCCTCGTCCCCCCCTCCTCTTGCGTTTTACGTTACATGATGCCGTTATTGTTTGGGGGGGCTCGTCCACGGAGCAGCGCGACGTTTAATGAGTTGTGAGCCTCCCTGTAACGCCTGAACATTTCAGAAGTAGCTCGGAGGCAGGGAGGGAAATTTTGGCGAGGGGGCACTCCGAAGAAAGGAGGGGAGGGGGGGAAAGCTTTAAGAAAGAGTGCGACAACATTTAAGAAGTTGGTTTTGTTGTGCCAACACAGATGCTGTTGCGCTTACGCTGGAACAAAGAGGGGGTGGAGTGGAGGGGGTTCCAGGGTTGCCTCACTGGAAAGTACACTTTATTGATCAACGCTTTTTTATTACACGTTCAGAAAGAGAGGGAGGGAGGGGAGCTGGCTGGATGGCTGGGTGGAGGAGCAAGGGGGGCTTCATGCGACCCACAACAGGAATTAGGTCGCCCTGACGTTAACTTGTATGCTCTGTCAAATCACAGCCGCTGCTTTGTGTTTCTTCTCCACTTCAAGATGGGGGTCTCACATGTTTGCTTTTCCAAACTTTTTTCCTTTTTTTTTTAATGATTAATAATAGTCCCCTCTCTTTCTAAGCCTTGGGTGTATCCAAGCATACAATTTTGGTCTTGTGGGTGTTGGCTTTTTTATTATTATTATTATTGTTATTTAAATCTTTTACTTTAGCTCGGACTTGAGCAGTGATTCATGAATTCCCAGCTCATCAGAACACGGATTTTGTTGTAAGGGCTCACTTGTCATTGCCAGTAGTGGGAATTGGCATAAAACATCGGGGGCATAACTGCTGCAGCCAAGCTGAGCATCAGCTACAAGAACACTGCATCAGCAAAGGAGTGTGAAAGCTTCAAAGTCAGAGCAGAGAGAGGGAGAGGAACATCGTCAGGCTGATCGGACATGGCAGAGACTTGCTTGTCATTTCTGGAAAAAGCCTCTGCTCCAGAATGTCAGCCTGAAGCTCCGCTTATAATGCTTGGTTCAGTTCACTGAACTGTGGCACATATATATACACCATGCTTCACCATGTGTGCCTCACCACAGCAGGCATTCAGCTTCAGTTGAGGCCGTCATGTCATGTTAGAACCATCCCAGTGCACAAAGTCTCCCAACTCCTGTGACTTTTCTCTCGGGCTTATCCTGACCTCTGTCTGTCAGGCCTGAACATATTCACCTTTCACCCTCTACCCCATTAAAAAAACAAACCAAACCAAAAAACTGTTCAACCATATCTGCCTGTCGAGCATCACCAGCACCTTGAAAGTTGTATTGTGGAAAGAGGGAAAAAGTTTGCTTTGGCAATACGGGCAGAAAAAGGCAGGACCTTTAGAATCGTGCTCGCTGTGCCTGTATATATCTTTGCACCTATTCTAAGGAGAGAGAAAAAACGGAGTTATTTCTGTCTTGTCAGGATGCTGTCAGAGTTTTAGCAGAGGAACTGGAGTGATCATTCTCGCACCACACTTTTCACAATTGGCCTAGTTACTAAAAATAAAATAAGTATAGCTTGAAATCGCTTTGTGGGAACTTTGCGTCAAGTGTCAATGGGTGGGTGTTTAAAAGAATGGCCCATGTGTTGGGAAATTTCACAATTTCAGGGCTCTGACACAATATTATGAGTTTGCTTTTTGGGTGGGGCTGGAGGTATATTTTTGTTTCCACCTGTGGGCCCTGCATGTTTTGCTGAGGAAGAGCACTGTAATTCAGCCTCTCGCGGGATAAACACTGCTCCATTTAGAGGATTATGATGCATTACAGGAGCCTGATTGGAGCTACATGCGATATGTCAATTGGATCTTAATGACATTTATTCCACAATACAGGAAATGAACCTGTGTGATTACTAATGACTGACTAAATATTGTGCCTGGCTAGAAAGGACGCCATCGAAAATCCTTCAGCTTTGCCCTGCCCCTCTGCTGAATGGAAATAGTAATTATGTAATATCTTCAAGTTATTTAGTCAAATGTTTCTTTTACATCTTCTTGATTTGGGCTGACTGGTGTTTCTGGTTGCTCACGCTCATAAGAACGATCAACAGTGGGTGTTTTTGTACATGGAAAAATACTTTGGATGTGCAAAGAGGTTCTTTTGATTTTTGTAAGCTCACGTGGGTCCACGTCAGTCAGGATCTGGTTGCAACCTTCCTTTTCCATCATAGTGTGTTAAAGCAGTGCTATTTCTCCCTTTTGGGGGATGTTAGAAATCAATATAAAGGATTACTCTTGGCTGCACTGCAGTACTGTAACTACAGCTACATGAATACCTTTTTTCCTCATATAGCATGTGTGTTATTATAGCCAGTAATTGGGTTTAAAACATTTTTGTGTTTGGTTTTTGTTCATAAAAAGCAAGAATTTGGAGCCGTGTTGCACATTTATGTTGTGTTAGGTTTTCAATGTATTTCAAAAGAATGCCTATGATTCAAACTGAAGTTATATGTATTAATATTTGCCATCGGCCTGCCAACAAGACCTGTTTTGTCCTGCTCTGGAAGAAGGGGGGAAAAGTGCTCAGAGAGCCTGTAAGCAAGAGAGTAGTTTTTCAGTGCACCACCTAAAGGTAAAGTTGGAAAAAAAATGGATTTTAAAGCAAAGCCAAGTCATGATGTTGCTTTGAAGTCAAGTCTCTGGTGATTATGTTATCATCTTAGATGGTTTTGTTATCTTTCAGAGGAAAAGGAGGGGACGGGTACAGTAGGATGACTACTTCAGATATCAGAACTGTCATTTTGGGTTTCCATTGATAGAGATCCAAAATAACCAAAGGATGGTTGGCAAGTGTTGCTGGGAAATTGAGCAGTGCCACCTGGTGCATGTAAACCTGTATAAATGTTTTTTTTGTATAAGCAGTATTTAAATAAACATCTCCGTGATCCGTCACTTATATATTGCAATATATATTACAAATAAGATTTTCTTTCTGGATGTTCCAATAACTGCTTTATGGTTTTGTTGTCATGTGACAAAATTAAATTGAAATCAGTCTGAAACTTCTGCAGAGCTTAAAGGGAATAAATCAATAATACATAAAATATATTGAAATGATCCGCAACATGACCACAGAGTAAAACATCAGTAAAAATAAATGAGTAATTTCTAATGCTGTAATAGCCTACTCACTGATGGGGGCCGTTTTCTGTATTTACCCCTTTGTATACATATGTCTGCATTTTAATATCATCAATAGAATGTATCGGCTCAGCAGCAAATGTGGATGGAGGGGCCTTTAACTTGACACCTGGTTAAGGTAGAATTTATGGGGTGTTAATAAATTCTATACCTCTTATGTTGTATTCTAAAGAAAACATATGTAAGAATCAAACCTTCAGCTCAAATTTGGTGACATCAGACATCAGGCCAAGCTCATATAATGACGGAACGCAGCAGGATGCCCTCACAGCAACCCCTCCCCATACACACACACACACACACACACACACACACACAGATGTGTGAGTTGTATATAACTAAGTGGTCACTTAGGAGAATAGGCTCTACTGTATTGTATGATGTTCATTATTTAAGAATGAAAAGTGTGGTTCTGTGGTGTAGTGGTTAACATGTTACACATCAGATTCCTGCTTTGAGACTGGGTGGAGATACAAACTCAGGGGCTCATAAGCTAGTGGGATGGGTGTGTTTCATCAGGAAGAACATATACTTTAAAATCTGCCAATACAAATACAGGACTACAGCCACATCTAATTTCTTTATATATAGGATATAAGACAAAAAAAAAAAAAAGTTACAGCTATAACAAACTTGAAAAGTGAATATTTGGAATGACCACCTTTAATTCTTCAACACAACGTTGTTGGTGCAAAAATACAATTTTATGTATTTTATGTAAAGAAATGTGAACAAATGAATCATTTTTCTGACCAGCTGTTAGTAAGCGTATAAGTAAGTGTATGAGTTGTTGGTAATGTGTAGACACATTCATCCCTTGAGTTACGTGCTTTTTTTTATGCTTGAATGATTCATAGGTCAGTATTACTGTGCCAGCCCCAAGTAATTGTACTTTTTTTTTTTTTATTACTCCTGTTAATTAGTTATAAAATCAGCTTACATGTGTGTTGGCACCAAGAACTACAAAGATAAATGTTTTCTGCCTCCCAACAGCTGCACAGGAGCAATAAAATATAGTCTGAAGCTGTTTAAAAATAGGTTTTAAATACAGAGATTTATTATCTTTTAAAACAGTTAGGTAAGCAAGACTAACAGTGTAAAGTTCTCATTTTGTGCCAACTTTTGGGGCTTGATGGTTTTTGTATACGTAATGCAGTGCCCCCCCCCCCCAAAGAAAAATCAGATTTCATGCCCGCCTCAGATCTACAAATCGGTTTTGGTGTTTAAGTTTCAAAGGGCAGAAGTGAATCGAGTTTCATTGTGGCCCTTGAGCTGTCCATTTGGCCCTGCACCACTCTTCAAGGTCACAGTGGCTTTTGTGGGGAGACCATGCTTTGCGCCTCCACATCCTCTCTGTGTCCAATGTGGGAAAGCTTGAGAGGCCCCTGGCATCCTCTGTGAGAAACCCCACAACGAATTAGACACAGAGCAGAGCTTCACTGACTCACCACTTTCACTCATTGAAACAAGTTAGTTTTCTTGATCCTTCCAGCCTAATGGAACCAAATGATCATTACAGGCTTAATAACAGACACAGCGGTCTCTCTTGCACTTATGATTAGCCAGAATAGTAACCCCATGCTTCTCTTCATCTTTTCATCAACTCACCAGCTTGTGAATGAAGCCAACAGGAACACAAACCACACCAGCAGGGAGTAGTATCCCTCAAAAAGGGAAGTCCAGAGGATTGTGGCTGTTGTATGTGGCACTGGGGACATATAATCTGTGGTCTGTTTAGAGCATGAGTCCTAGCGGCCTTGACTTAGACCTACTTCAGTCTCCCGTGAAGAGAAGCATTCACAGTAATTCAGTTACCCCAGACCCCCTCCCTCTGAGGACATAGAAACAGTATTAATATGCTATGAATGGAGACAGACAGACAAGCAGAGCAGAAACTTGTGAAGCTGGAAGCCTTGTGAGAAAGCTATGAATGGTGAATTCCCTTTGACTCTGGTGCTGGTGTCCTGTCATTGAGGTCTAGGCTCTGTGTGGTACAGGGGTAAAGCACTTACCTTTTGAAATATATTGAATGCTAAATACAATTATTTTTTTAAATAATATAAAAGATGAGTGCCTTTTATCCCTCCAATGCCTTCCATTAATTAGATGGGATTAAAAAGTGCGTAGTTATTTTGATATCACTTTCAACATAGTGCCAGTCCCCCTGCTCTCAGTGGCAAAAACAAAGAGAACTAAAAAGTAAAAAAAAAAAAAATGTGGTCACACTAGAGCTGATGCTACTGTACTTGATGTTACTAATGCAGGTCTTTTCCTGCATATCCCCATTCCACATACAGAAAAAATCTGCAACTGGCTCTCAGGCATCTGAGTCACAACAGTCTTGTCACTTCAACACATTGATAAAACAAGCAGTCTCAACTGTGATTTGGTTTCAGTCACATCTACTTTAAATAACTCTTGCCTGATCACAAAGGTGTGATCAGCAACTGCTAGGGATTCTTCCTTTTCTATTCATAACTTTATATTCCTGCAGTTGAAAAATATAGTAATAGCCTTTATGACCCTAAGGTCACAGGTAAATATAAAACCATCACTGAAGTCCTCAACCATGAGCAAGAACTTATATTAAATGACTACCTTGCATTGATTTTGGCCTTTGGTTGTCATGGAGATGTAATATTGGACTTCCTTTATATTTTACCTATAAATGCTCCTTTCACTGCGTGAATGAAATTGCATGGCAACAGCCCAGCTCTTTCACAACTGTATGATTGCTCTCTTATTAGGTCTGCCTGCGCTTGACTGTAGGCAGAATTGTATGTATCATTATAAGGCTTTGACTTGCTTGCACAGTATCTTGGAGTTCTGTATATTATCATTCATATATATATATATATATATATATATATGTGTGTGTGTGTATATATATAGATGTGTATATATATATATACATATACATATGTGAGTAGTAGTCAGAACTGAAGGGATCGAACTACCAGAAGGCAACAGTGCAGACACTGACGA
>VUQG01006695.1:67170-88025 GCA_015106755.1 Etia nguti | reverse complement strand
GAATTGTATGTATCATTATAAGGCTTTGACTTGCTTGCACAGTATCTTGGAGTTCTGTATATTATCATTCATATATATATATATATATATATATATGTGTGTGTGTGTGTATACATATAGATAGATCTTCACTGTAATTGTAAATATGAGACTTAAAGAGATTCCAGTGGAAGTGAAGGAAACCTTCATCAAGCTGAATACACATAATAAAGCTGGAGAGAGAGAGAGCAAAAAACTTTAGGAGTGGCCAAATAACAATGTGATGCATTCTTAAATTGAATGAATGAGTTAGCCAGCTCAGCAGCACCAAAAGTTCTGAAAGGCCACATAAGACGACTAAAGTGCATGATGACTGAATTATTTCCATTGTTAAAAAAAATAATTTCACAACATCTGACCAAGTCTTGACCAAGCCAAGAGGTGCCTTCATGTATGTAAATACAAAGTGTTTCTAACTAGGTGCAAAAGCAAAAAAAAAGACTCAAGAACAGGAAGGCCAGATTAAACTTTGTAGACAAACATCTGAAACAGCTGGCACAGTTCTTCCATCCATCCATCCATCCATTTTCTTCCACTTATCCGAGGCCAGGTCGCCGGGGCAGCAGGCTAAACAGAGAAGCCCAGATCTCCCTTTCTCCAGCAACCCCCTCCAACTTGTACCAGAATTACAGCAAAAGAAACATATGCAGAAGGAGAGAACCGGTTATGATTCAAAGCATACCACATTATCTGTCAAGCATGGTGGAGGTAATGTAATGGTATAAGCATGTATGGCTGGCACCACCGCTACTTTGGTACTACTGTGTATTAATGATGTGACTGCTGATAGAAGAAGCAGAATGAATTCAGAAGTGTACAGGGTTATGCTCTCTGCTCAGATTAAGCCAGACTGATTGCACACCACTAGCAAATAGATAATGACCCAAAACAAAGGAATTAGATATTAAGTGGCCAAATAAGTCCCCTGATTACAACCGAAAAGAACATGCTTTTCAGTTTTAAATACAAGATATTTTATGTACCGTCATAGCACTGTCCCCTACATTTGCTGGCTGCCATTAAGAATCTATAAGCTTATCTTAAACAACTGAAAAAGTGGATTGTTTTTTGTTTTACATGCTTCATAAAATTCTTCTGCCCCCAATTTTTCACTCACAAAATGTGACACCTGCTCTTTGACTATAATGTCAGCTATCTGTTCCATAATCACAGAGAAATACTCTGGAGACTTTCTTTAATTAGCATTCTTAAAACATCACGGGACATAATTTCAGTAAACACATTTAGGATGTCATGAGAGACTCACTTGCTATCCTTACAAATTAGCCATGACTGCAACTCTGGTATATCCTTAGCATACAGGTTTAGCAACTGGATCAAATTGAACTCTGCATCTGGTTTCATTCAAATCGCCAATCCCTGACACTGAAGACAGAATAATGTAGCCAACAAAGCTATTCTAGCAGACAGAGAAGGAACAATGCTAGCAGCAGCAACTTGAAAAGCCATCTTACACAAAAGCTACCATCATCAAACCTTGATCATGTGTTGATAATAGAAGCAGGATACTCATATTTATAACCATAGCACAGACCTCAGAGGACACTGTTTTTCATGGAGTTTAAAGCTTTGTAGAGAAATTTAATTTCTCAGCTAAATCGTTCCCTTCTTTTGTGTTGTCTGTCATTGTTAACTGAATGTGCACTGGTGGAACTGGAACTGGTGGATTTCGGTTTCCTAAGTACAAATTTGTCCATTTCATCAACATCTCTCTCTCTCCAAGGCTAATGTTCAAGCAGCTAATGCTGCGTAAGGAGCACTGGTGCCAAACTGTTCGTTTGTTGTATGAAATAGTGCTCTGATTGAAGTTCTCAGACCTAAAAGTTCTCATATCGAGTCAATCTAAATTTAATCTGGGGGTGTGCCGGCACACATGGGTGCTCAGCATTCTCAGGAGGCCGAAGTTTTTCTGCCCCAGACTCATTTTGTCTCATATGACACATAATTAAGGATTGGAAATACCTAGTGTTGATAAGAAAACATCCGATATTTGACTAGTTAGAGAATAACTAAAAAATTTAGTCCAAGTGGAAAAAGTCAGTTCTTGATACTTTCTTAAAACCAAGTCCTTTTTATCTAAGGATCATTCCAGCCAGTGCAGTAGGTTCTCATAGTTCTTTTATTTCTAAGGCTAAATCAAAGGTATATCTCTTAAAGGAGTAAAAAACCCATGCCATTATTTAATTGAGTTAAAAAGGAAGCGTGTGTGCTGACACACTTCTGCGTTTTGTATTTTTATTCCCACAAGTCAATCTATTGATTTTGTGTTGCGTGTCATAGTCTTAAGAAAGCTGTGGCAGCTTTCACTTTGCAGTAGGACAGCTCTTCCGAACAGTGGCCACTGTAAAGGGCTAGCTCTAAGTGCTCTGCCTTGTCTGAAAAATACTCACATGGCTGCACATCACAAGCCCAAAGTAAGGCAAGCAAGAACTGCACGACTACCTTTTGCGCTATTCATCCGCTAATAGATGTGTATGTGTATGTACATGTTGCCTCTGCAGGGAATAGTATGATGAAACTGTTGGAAAGATATTTACTGCTGAACAGCAGGCTGGCTCTAAAGAAGGCAGACTGAGAATTAAAAAATGCTTTGTCAGTCGAATGTGTTTGTGAAATATGAAATCAAATCAAATAGGAGTGGTGAGCTACTGCTTTTTGTTTTAAGCAGGAGCTTGTCACACGTTGTCAGTAATGGTGTTACAGAAGAAAACTGCTAAGTAAGACGATCTTTATCAGACATTTTGAAACATTAGTGTCTTGTCAAGACATCGCATGACGGACTAATTTAAGCTGCAGTGTCCTTTTTATTAATTCAAGTACACAGCTAATTAATTGAACACTAAAAGCAATTTGGCTCCTGCATCCTCATTTGAGTGTAAATTACAGTGTTTAAGGTAACGCATTCCAAAGTAATGCATTACCTTAAATGCATTATATGTTTCAATAATGCAGTAATGTAGCGTGTTACTGTATTAAATTCAGTTCATTCACATTACAGTTACATTTATGTCATTACTTGCGTTACAAAGGATCTTCAGTTATCTGCACAGTGGGTGGATAGAAAGAACAAATACATCAGATTTGCCTTTTTCTTCCCTCTCACTCGTTCCTCAATCATGCTGATCTCATCAGGAAAATGGTGGAGCAGTCTATAACTTTTGAGGAGTGGCGTTGTGGACGTTACTCTTATTTTTAGTGTATGAAAGGAGAAGAGCGAGATGATAAAGTGCAAACTGCATCCAGGACAGAAACAACAGCATTATAGTGTTGACACAACAGCAGCTCTTTGCAAGCATCTGCACTGACGGCATGGTGACACAAATCTAGCAAACAGTCCAGAGTGATGTTAAAGCTGAGTGCATGCCAACCCCAGCCCAGCAGCCAGTCTGGCCTTCAACAGGTAACAAAGGCAGTGACGATCACTCAGCCTTGTAGTACTGTGACTTCTATTCCTACCTGTGCATATATCTACAGTAGAATTACTAGTACTCACAAAGTCTCTTTGCTCTGGTTTTTAACTGCTTTGTGTTTTCAGCTTTGTGGTCAAACTTAAACACTAAAATAATTATATTTATCTCCTCTTCAGGATAGGGATTTGTGTTAATAGGCTGGATTGTAGTCTAAGCTTTATATTCTTAACTAGTAATTATCTCAGGCCATGTTACAGAATAAAGGCCCTTACACACCGAACACATTGTGAAATATTTGCACATGTATAAAGGCCTTAATACAAAAATAACATAATGAGTAGTGTAACAACTGATTCATTAACATACTGCATTACTTAAAAAAAAAAAAAAAAGTAACAAGTAATTTGTAATGCGTTACTGTTTTTGAGTAAGGACCCCAACACTGTCCATCACCTAGAGTATCTCTTTAATAGATAGCTCCCTCTGCACAGAACCTAAAAGTGGCACAAATAGAAGCTCTTGCCCAGTGCCTGTTAAATTAATGATGTTTTCTACCAACACATGAGTCTTCTGAGAAGGAATTGCATGCATTTACACCTACACACTGGAACAACCGCTCAAGAGGCTAAAATACATTAAGGCTATTGTAGTCCTGCAGCTACACTGTCTCTAGATAAAAACCTTTCAGGCACCTGCAGCATCTGTGAAGTGAGGTTAGCAGCAGGACTGGCATATATCACTTACACCAGCACAGTGACACGTCATGCAGCCTCAGTGGATAGCACGCAGAAAGCAATGAGTCACAAGTACATTACTAATCTTAGTCCATCTCATCAAATGGATCCTAATATAAACACGGTATAACGCTGCTTCACACAGACTGGTATCAATCATTCTGTCTGCTATATTTGAAGGCTCTATTTGTTTCTTTGAGTACTGAAGGAGAACAGGGTAAGGTAGCGTTTATGGGCTTAGGCCAGAGATGTATTAACAGGGAGTTTTGTTTTTCTGACTACTTGACCAGACAGGATATGCTCTTTGAGTTATGAGTGACATAATTTAATACGTGCTATTATCTGAACATAAACAGTATTTTTTCTTGAATAACAATGTGCCTGCATGATAGCAATGAACTGCTAAAGATATCAAGCTTTTCTTTGGATCGTTTTTTTCTGAAAGCAGGCATTTGTTGGCTAAGTAGTTGGTTGAAAGCGAGAAAGGGAGAGCAACAAGTGGATTTGTAGATTAATAGCATCCACATTGACCACATTACTTGCTTATCATGTCCCATTTTTAACTGTAGCCAGAGTGGTGTGCTCAAACCAAAATGTAAGTACTTCAATGAATGAGCTTAGTTCAAAACAGCAGAATATTGGCAACTGGCTCAATTATAGCTTTTAGAGCCCAATTTATTCTCTGCCCTGTGATGCAATAATCCGTGATTTAAAGCAGTGGTTTGTGTGTGGTAGCGCTGCAGTGTTTGGCTCTGTTGGCTGGTACAAGTATCTCTATAAGCACAGGCAGATGGACTGGATTATTCAAAGGTCAAGACCGTGGGATTAGATTCAGAGATTATCACAGCTCAGTCAGTCTCTGCGATAACACAGAAGAATGACAGTCGACCCAACCAACCACTTGGCCTCTGCCTTCTTCACATCTGTCTGCTTTCTGGCCTTTTATTCACTGTTTACTCAGTATTCAGTTTGAGAACATTTGTAGCATGAATTAAAGTGTGATACTAATTCAGATTCGATCCTGCTTAGTTTTTGAATGCTCAGTGTTTAAAAAAAGAAAAGAAAAAACTGACTGCACAGAGTCCACTCCACCCTATGATTCAATAACTTGTAGAACCAGCAGTAACAGCTTGATGTAATCATTTTCTGTGTGATGTTATCAGTTTCTCACATTGTTGCAGTGGAGTTTTGGTCCATTCGTCTTTACAGTGTTGCTTCAGTTCATTGAGGTTTGTGAGCTTTTGTTTATGCGCAACTCTTTTAACGTGTAGGCTTTGACTGAGCCGTTGCAACACTGATTCTTTTCTTTTTCTGTTATTCTGTCGGAGATTTGCTGCTGTGTTTGGGATCATTGTCCTGTTGCATGGCCCAATTTTGAGTCGGGTAACTTCAAATTTGACTCTAGAATACTTTGTCAAAGTACAGAGGAGTTCTGGCTTAACCTTACAGGTTCTGTGGCTGTCCAAAGAAGTCCAAATCATCAGCCCTCCACCACCAGTTTGACACTTGTTGTGTGATTTTTACCAAATGTGGCACAGTGCATGATAGCGAAACATCTCAGCTTTTGCTCTCATCTGTCCAAAGGACATTGCTCCAGACATCTTGCAACTTTGCAAGCCTAAGCCATGCTACTTTTTAGCAAGACCAGACTTTCTTCTGACGACCTTTCCAAACAACATCATATGTTCGTACAAATACACAAACTTTAATATATAATGCTATCTCAGCCCTGTAGCATCGGAGATGTAGCGCTGGGTTTTTTGCAGTTTCTCTGACTGTAATTTTGCACTGCTTAGTCTGACTTTGGGGTGAATTTGCTGGGGCATCCACTCTTGGGAAGACTGTAGCATTGTGTTAAAACAAATCTAAATGGGCTGCCAAAATTTCAGCTTTTTTGAAGGTGGTCATGCTTATTGATCCTCAGAAAATCAAAAGTATCTGATTAGGAATTACTCTCTTAATTCCTATGGAAGCAGTAAGGGTGCACTGAGTTTTTGACAGGACAGAGTGCTCTGAAAGCTTTCTTTTAAACACCACTGTACACAGATCTGGATATGGTATGGTTGAAATAAACATACTAACAATACGGTTTTTCAGATATTACACAAAATATTACTGCAAATGAAGGCAACATTGTGGTTAAAGTAATCATGTTTGTCCTCAGTTGAGTAAACTATCTCCCTGTGTCGAGCTGCAGAAAGTGTTCTGTAAAAGATTTTTAACTGCAGCGCTCTTTGAATCATTCATTCAGACAGCTGTGAATTAGCTTCTGATAACAATGAAAATATTTCAGCACAAATCACTTCTACTGAAAGTCCAAAAAAATCATTTTTCTTAACTTCAGCTCGTGCCCCCGGGGTTTTCAAGCTTGTCCCAGCTGACATCAAGCAAGAGGTGGGGTACTCCCTGGACATATCACCAAGGAGACAGACAACCATTCATGCTCAAATCCACACCTAAAACCAATTTGGAATTACCAGTTAACCTAACAGACATGTCTTTGGACTCTAGAAGGAAGCAGACATGCCCAGTGAAAACCCACACGGGCACATAGGGAGAACACGCCAACTTAACACAAAAAGGTCTCAGCTGACGAGCAAACCCAGAACCTTCCTGTGTGACGTGGCAGTGGTAAGCACTGCACTGCTGCATTATCACTTCATCCCATCAGCTTTGCAGCAGCAGCAAAGAGAATGTGAAAGAGTCATTCTCACCTGTCATTTTGTCATCATAGATTAGATTTTAATTCACTTTTAGTTTGGTAATAAGTTGGTAACATTATCTTCACTTTGCTGAGTTCTCCACTGCTCAGTGCTGCTTTGTATATACAGAGAAAGGGGCATCAAGCATGAAACTGGCATGCCCCAAAACAGCGAGCACAGGAGAAAAAACTAGTTTGTCTGTAACTAACAAAAAAATAACAATTTAAACAAATAACTAGTTTATGTACGGTTGTTTAACAGCCTTTGCAGAGCAGAGGCAGGATGTCGTGTTGGATGGGTGGATGATAGGGCAAACAGTATTACCACAACATGTTGGGTTTTTTTAGTTTAAAGAAGGAGAAGGGGGGAGGATCTGCTCGTCATTCTAAACTGTTCTTTTTTTTTTTTTTTCAGACCAGGCTGTGCGGATGAGTGATTGATGCCAACTACGCTTCTTCAGGTAAACACACACAAGCCCACATCATCATAGTTTGTATTTGGTTTTTTTTTCTTGCAAATAAATAGGATTTTGGATTAGGATGGAAGATTATAAAATAAATAATGGATTATAGAACAACCAAACCTTGATCTTTGGAAAGAAATTGAATCATTTTCAGTTTTGTTTTTTCCACTAATAGGATTTTGCATCTTTTGTGTGTGTGTGTGTGTCTGTGTGTATACTTATGTAGGGCAGAATGGGTGTGTGCGCCCTGCTCCTGCTACTTGGCGTAGCCCTGGGGGGCTCAGCCGAGGATCTTGCCCCTATCACAGGTAAGAGCCATTTCCACATTTAATTCAATTGCCTTTATGTTCTCATTTTTACAGGTTAAAATTACATACTGTCTTCTTTAACAGGTCCTCCAAATATGACTGCCATACCCACAAAGCCACCTACAGCACCCTCCCTCAAGGATGCAGTGCCAGTATCAAACCCTACACACCCACCCACAAAGCTTGCCCAAGCTGTCATTACATCAACAGCAATCAGAACAACAACCACAATGACGACAACAACAACAAAAGCAGCAGAAGCAGCAGCTACCACAGACACAAGCCTAGATGGTAATCAGGACACAGAACTCAATAGTTCAACACCCACAGTACAGCTAGCTTCAACTCCTACCCCTCAGGCACCACCAAGCATCAACCCTCCACTTACTCCTAGCATATCGGAGGGAGATGATGCCCCATCTCCAGAGACTGTATCTCCAACAACAACCACAATAACAGAACCATCTAGCCCTGATGGTGAGTAATGCACACATTATTCTTTTTTTCTCTTCTTGCATATAAACCTTTTATATTATAGTGAAATAGTGTGTGGATGATAAAAGGAAGATTTCAGATTATTATTTTTTCAGGTAAATTTATGGTAGTTTTTGCCATCATTCCCATCTCTACTCACACGCACAATGTAGTCAAGGTTAGTGCCGACATCTGGGTACAAGGAGGGGTCCCTAAAAGGTACTCAGGTGGGGCAAGAAACACAACATTTCAGAATCTGATTTTACAAGCCTCAAACAAAGAAGCTGGTCAGTCAAAATTCCAGACTAGTGAAATTTAAAATCAAGGTTTATATAAGGTTCCTGTCTCCCCCACCTCACACCCAACCAGTCGCAGCAGTTGGCTGCCCCTCCCTGAGCCTGGTTCTTCTGGAGGATTCTTCCAGTTATAAGGGAGTTTTTCCTTCCCACTGTTGCCAAGATATTGCTCATAGGGGTCTGTTAGGGCAGTGGTCCCCAACCTTTTTTTGCGCCACGGACCGGTTTATGTCCAACAATATTTTCACAAACCGGCATTTAAGGTGTTGCGGATAAATACAACAAAATAAAACCAGTACTGGTACCAAAAAAAAGAAGATTTATTCATAACACACAGGAAAAGACCCAGGGAAACCGAGTTAACGATAAAAACGCTAAAAAATAATGATAAAAACCGATGAAAACCCTGAAAACCTGAGCCTCAACTCTCGCAGCCCGATATCGGTCCGTGTCCCGGGGGTTGGGAACTGCTGTGTTAGGGTTTCTCTCTATTATTATAGGATCTATACCTTACAGTATAAAGCACCTTGAGGTGACTGTTGGGCACTATATAAATAAAATTAAAAATTTAAATGACATTGAAACTTTTAGATTAAATTCAGAGGGTTTAACATGAGTTTAGCATCAGCTATTTAGGAATTACAGACTTTTTTTATACAAGAACTGAATGTGGTCCAGAGAGATGTCAGTGCAAGTAAAGGAGATCTCTGTTTATCATTTCTGCAATCAAGAGAGGACTTGAATGGAAAAACAGAGGGTTTACAACAAGGTGCAAACACCTGATTACACTCAAGAACAACAAGGCTAGATTAGACTTTGCCAGAAAACATCTAAAAGAGCCTGCACAGTGCTGGAAAAAATCTCTGGACACATGAAACCAAGTTTAGTTTGTACCATTTGTACTCATTATCCATTTGCTTCAGAGTGCAAATGGATAATGAGCCAAAGCATTCTGTGAAAGTAACCCAAGAGTTTCTCAAGGCAAAGAAAAGGGATATTCTTCAATGGCCAAATCAGTTAGCTGATCTCAAGCCAGCAGAGCAAGCTTTTCAGTTACTGAAGACAAAACTGAATACAGAAAGACCCACAAACAAGCAGAAGCTGAAGGTGGCTGCTGTAAAGGCCCAGCAGAGTATCTCAAAGGAGGGAACACAGAATTTTGTGATGTCCTGTGGGTTACAGACAGACAGTTACTGACTTATTTCAGTAATTGTAATAAGTTACAGCAAAATAAATTTGATTTTCAATTCATATTTATTTAATTTTATTTATTTAGCACCAAATCACAACAACAGTAACCTCAAGGCACCTTATATTGACCCTACAATAATACAGAGAAAACACATTAAGTATTAAAATAGTCCTTGTGAAAATTTCTGTAATTCCTAAACAATGAATGCAATATTTTTGTCAAACCTCTTAAATTACAACTGAAACTGCACTTGAGTCGTTTCTCATATTATCCAAACACTGTGTATAAATTTGATAATTCAGTTAGATTGCATAATATATTTTCAGAATTTAAGCATATGGATAATTATCTTAACTCTCTCTCACCATTCAGCTGTCACATGGATAATCATAATTCAGATGTCACACCGCACAGCTTTACTGAAGAACTGTTTAATGTTGCACAGCCTCAGACTCCTTCTACATCTGCATCTCTTATCTCTGAATGTATAGCTATATGACATAGTATATACCACGGATATTATATAACATATTTTAAAACTTTCCCAGCCCTGAAAGAAGAAAAATTAGAAATTGTCTGACCACTGATGAGAGCCTAACAACCACAGCTGTCTGTGGAGTACAGCTGTGTTTAAGAAGTTAATAATTTCACCTTCACTGCAGATGTTCAGTCTTAAGAGAAGTGTAGGAAATGATAAAAAAGTTCAAACCTCAGTAAATATGTCACTTCTGATTAGATTTTACTCTCT
Source organism: Etia nguti (assembly GCA_015106755.1). Classification (NCBI taxonomy): domain Eukaryota; kingdom Metazoa; phylum Chordata; class Actinopteri; order Cichliformes; family Cichlidae; genus Etia; species Etia nguti. The sequence continues at coordinate 77,638 of VUQG01006695.1, read as the reverse complement.
CGATCAGTTTGGCTTTATCTGTTGCTAAGCAGAAACCGTATCAGCTGGTCATTTTGTGATGACTGTGTAATCTGCTTTATACTTTAAAGCCTTATTCAAACTGTTTGGGTAAGGTCAGAGAGGGGTGTCCTTTAGCTCTTTTGCTCCATGATGGTGTTATGGAGGTCCTTGCGAGTGCGTTCCTTCTGAATAAATTGCCTCTTGGTGCTTTCATGCCTGTAGTTAGAGCCTTCTGCCTGCCATCAGACTGTCTAAGAGACATTTTTATTGTTATGTGTGAACAGAACCTGCCTAAAGCAGAGTAAAAGAAGACAAAAGAGGATAAGGGAATTTGGATATGACCAGACAGCGACACTAGATTGGAACAGCTCCATGAATAAATGAAGATCATGGATTACTTATAAACACAGTGTCAAGGTGTTTTTTCCCTTTAGCTGTGCTCTATTTGTGCAAAAAAAGCAGTAGCAGCTGCTAAAAAGAGCAAGCAAGTGCGCTTTCTGGTCAAGAGTCAATCTTTAATATTTTAGATGGTTGAACATTTTTCTGCTTTTAGAATCCATTGTCGCAGTGCTGGAAATATCCTGACGTGACATACCTGCATTTGACCACTCATCCACGCAATTCAGAACATTGCCAAAAACTTTTCCATAATAACAAAGTTTTTGGCAATGTTCTTCAGAATCTTGGAGTTTTATTAGAACCTTAATTCTGTTAAATAAACAGCATGTTTGTTCAGCTTCAGACTAAAACCTGGGAGATTTCTGCTGTTAGCTTTGTGTCTGTGCACTGAAAATCCTGCTAATATCCCTGCAAGTGAAACACGAGACCACCAACCTTTTCTTTCACATTAATTATTCATATTACGAAATTAAAGAGAAGTATAACAGTCACTGTCAAACGTCACTGATTGATTTGGAAGATCATTATAACGGTGTAATAATAGCAGGTTGGATTTTTCTTTTTAGGGACGAGTAGTTAAAAACCAGAAGAGGATTGGTTATTTTATTTGTTTGGAAATTCATACAATTCAATTTTATTTTCAGAAAGTTTTCAATCTTCTTTGAATGTTGTGCCTGATATTCTGCTGGAAGCAAATACACCTGGGGCAATGGACCTGCCTGATTTTATTAAAAGTGGATGTATTTATTATTTTCCAGAATATGAAGTATAGTATTAGACTATGAATTAAGTCTATTGCACTTATTTGGTATTTACCTATGAAGAGTCTAAAATTATACATATGTAACTTGCAACATTCAGTCATCCATAAAATCTGTGCGATGACATTACACACAAGTCGAATGCTGAATAGTTGCAAAGTTTCCATCAAAAAGAAGGAGTTCACCACAAGGAGAAACATGCAAAAAAAGAATCGTCTACAATAAATAAAGCAAACATGAGAAGCCCAGAGAAAGGCACTCACTTCGCTACAAAAGAAGCTTTTTGTATGTTATCACTTCGGTCTTCGGCACGGCAACAGAATGGCCAACAATAGCACAACCAAGAGTAGCCCATAGACCCCGATGGTGCTACACAGTTACAAGATGTTTAATCTAAAACCACGTTGGGATGCATTAAACTGTCAGTAGCAACATGATTGTTCCGTCCTGTTGGCTCCTTGTTCACTGAGTTTATTTTTCTATCTAGCTATCACTTACAGTGAGAATTAGAAGGTGCTCTGTGCATAAAAAAATGTTTTTTATTACCTCCTAATTTTGCAAACTGCACACAGTATAACTCGCTGTGCTCCTGTTCCAATATATATCAAGCTATCTGCCTTAAGTTCTGGTCAATGTAAATGCTACAAAAGTGGCATGTCTGACATAATCACCGTGGGTTCACAGGTGTTATGTAATTGCTCCATTGTCTTTCCCTGGGCGTCTGTGAGCCTTGTGTGGAAAGTTGCGAGCAGTTCTAAATGGCATTAGATCCGTCAAGGCTGTGTCAGTTCCACATGATACCCACAGCCTGTTGTGCTTTTGTTCTGTTCAATGTAGACATTGTCCGAAGGGGAACACTGAAAAGTCCTGGGAATTGTGCGAGTAATAAGCAACACAACTGGGCGTCGTTCCAAAATACTTCTCCCAGAAAGTGTGTAAAGAGCTAGAAGTCAAATGATGCATTCTTTGCAGCATAGTTTGTCTGCAATGTTGAGAACTTTCTTGAATTTAGAGGCAGCCCACAGAAGAGCTGACTTTGTCTTTCCATTGTGATCACCACAGTGCAGGTTTCTAGAAAAATCTCTTTTTGTTTGGCCCTAACGTGTCTTACTGCCGAGTCATCGACACACAAACAGCAGCCATTATTTGAGCACCAAACGACCCTTGTTGTTAGGACAAATCTCATGTCTTTTGTTCCAACTGTGGCAGTGAAAGGTCACCAGAAGACCACAGGGTCTTCAAATAGTATCTTTTGCACTTGGTGGAGATGTATACAAAATGTCAAGTAACAACCTACAGAAACATCACGAAGAACAGGTAACTTGGCAATGTGACCGCAATCCTTTCCTGCTAGTCACGAACATCACAGCAGAGTAGAGGCTTGTAGAGACTTGATATGTAAAAAGAGCTTAAAATTTGCTCTTAATAGTTCAGATTGAATTCACAGCAAACCTCTTTAATGTTTCAGTGTTTTATACCATCATCCTGTGTGTGCTGTCATCTTGGGTGTAACCAGTTTTTGACCTTCACAGTTAAACTGTGATTTCTGCTTACAGAAGGGACAGCTTGTTGCTCTCTCCATTTGTGTGTTTTTCCTTCTTAAAGCCATGCAATGAAATATTAACACGGACGGCCATTCTGGAAGGGAAAAGTACAGGATGGTGTTGAAAGAGTCCGAGGTCACTGTTGGCAGACAACAGAGGAGGGCCAGCTTTAGCTGTCAGATAGAAGGCCTCACATTTGACTCCAGAATACTTATTCAGGAGTTCATGGTTCACATAGTGACTGCAAGGTGCTTAGGTCCTGTGGCTGCAAAACAAGTCCAAATCCTCACCCCTCCACTGCTGTGCTTGACAGTTATGCTGTTGGGTGTTAGTGCTGATTAACCTGTTTGTCCAAACATTGCACTGTGCATTATGACCAAATATCTCGGCTTTTGTGTCATCTCGCCAAAGGAAATTGTTCCAGGAGTCTTGTGGTTTGTTCAGATTGGACTTTACAAAGCTAAGCTGTGCTGCCGTGTTCTTTTTAAAGAGAAGAGGCTTTCTTCAGGCAGCCTTTCCAAACAAACTATACTTGTTCAGTCTTTTTCTGTTTGTGCTGTCATGATCTTTAACATTTAACATGCTAACTGAGGCTCGTGTAGAGTCTGAGATGTAGCTCTTGGGTTTTTTCTGCTTATTAGACATCTATTCCTGGGAAGATTGTGGCTTCACACACTGTTTGCTGCTGCTTCAGACCAACAAACTGTCAAATCTTCTGCTTTTATAGAGTTGGACACACTTGCTGATGATCAGTTAATAAAGTGCTTTTGATTAGCAGCTCCTGGCTGCTCACTTACTGGACAGCAGAGAGGCCTGTGAAAACTTTCTTGCTCATGTTTGTAGATATAAAGATTGTCACCCCCTCTAGAAACAATGGGGGCATTAGCTATTCTGCTCTATTGTAAGTTAGCCTAATTTACCCTTCAACCGCTGAGAACTTCACATGTAGTATAACATGTAACAACATGTTTATTCTTTACATACAACAAATTTTGGATTTGCTCGTGATTGTGTTTTCCTTTTTTTTAAACTCCTAACTCTGGCAATAAAGGCAATAGTTTGATTCGCCAGCTGTTAAGTTTTGGATCAGCTTCAAGTTTTTGAATCTTCAGTTATATTTGGTGTGTTGGTAACATTACTCTTCTACACATTTTGTGTACCAAGAACACAATATGTCTGCTGTTAAATGTGGATGTTAAGCTAATCAGCATCCACATTTAACATGTTCAGCGCATGCTTTTATGGCCCACCGTAACACGAGAATAATTTGGTAATGGTTTTGGAATTTGGCATCTAACCAAAGCACTGATTCAGATCAGGTGTTGTGACTCCCTCCCCCCAAAATTCAGTGCATTTATCAGTTATTCTGCCCTTTCCCTTTGTGCCTCGCGTAGATGACGAAGATGCTGGCGACATGCCGATCATAGCCGTGATGGTGGCCCTGTCCTCCCTGCTGGTCATCATCTTCATCATCATAATCCTCTACATGCTCAGGTTGGTAAACTACAGTTGATGTTTGTCGGACACAGAGACCTGCGGTGAGGGCTTGAGGTGCTGCTGTTACCATGGCAATGACTGATTGCCATTCTGCTGTGAGACAAAAGTAGCGTGTGTTTGTGAGAGAGCGAGATCGAGAAAGAGTGTGTGTCTGTGTTAAAATGCACTTTGATCTTTGTTGATCGACAGGTTTAAGAAGTACAAACAAGCAGGGAGCCATTCGAACTCCTTCAGACTGACCAACGGCAGGTCAGACGACACAGGTAAAAGCAATCGCGCATCCCTTGTCAGCCCTGGGTAACTGTGTGTTTTTATGTGCTTTGTATTTGTTGACAGATATGACAACAATCTCGGTGAAATGCTGAGCTTATTTGCTTTGGGTAATTTGGGCAAACATGCACAGCCAGGTTGACCAGACTTGTTACTCAGTGTTTTTTCCCCGATAAGCTTCGATTGATCTTACTTCCCCAACTGATAACATTTCCCTGGCTCACTGCTGGAGGAAGCTTTTGTTCACTGTGATTACCTAATCAGCAGAGCTGCAGTTAGGTCCTATATGTTGCAGCGCTGACTCGCATCGCCCTCTGCTGGGCGTTTCAAGAAAAGACAGTGAATGATGAAGTCGGTGTTGCATGATGTAAGTCATCTCCAGTCTCATGCTCTTACCCATGTGTTTATCTCTACCTGTCTCACCCCTCCCGTTCCTTCCCCTTCTCCTCGCTCCTGCCTCCTCCCTTCCTGCTCGTTGCTACAGAACTCCAGAGTGTGCCGCTATTGGCCCGCTCACCCAGTACAAACAGGAAGTACCCACCGCTTCCCGTGGACAAGCTGGAGGAAGAAATGAACCGTCGCATGGCTGATGACAACAAGCTCTTCAGAGAGGAGTTTAATGTATGGCACACTCAAGCAAGCACTCTTTGATAGCATGCAACTCTGCTGGTTTAATTAGTGAATCAGAATGAAAAACTTTAAATGAAACTTTTAAATATTTATATAGATATTTGTATTAAAGGACACGTAACAATTCAAAAGTCATATTTAGGCTTGGCTAATTCTGGAGACACAGTCTCCAGTAAACTTAGAGCCACATGAAACTCAGTTGTTAACTTAATTACATTTAATGTAGGAAAAGTAATAGATAAAAGGGTAAGGAGCTGTGTTAGTCACTTCACTGGTAGCAGTACAAATGTAAGACTAGCCTAAACACTGAGGATTTTGTTTCATGAAGAAGAAATGTTTTTAACAAGTTTCACTTTTTATGTTACTTACTTGCCACTTTAAAAATGCTTGCTATGTGTACGGTGAGTGATGCTGTAAGTAAGTGTACCATCTGACAGGGAGGTGGGGGTACAGCAGAGAATAGGTTAAGGAGCCACTGGCTTAAATAGTTTACCCTGTTTGCTCAAAGTCAGAGTTTATTTCTATAGCACATTTTAAACAACCTCAGCTCACCAAAGTGTTGTACAACTTATATCAGGTATAGACTATACATAACAGTCACTAAATCAAAAATAAGCATACACTAAAAACCAAATAAAAGAAGCAAAAAGGACTCTGTTTGCATGATAAAAGCCAGGATACTCTGTTCAACTAGACCTGAAATCAAGCGACAACAAACAGGTTTTTAAAAGTGTTTTACAATAAAGCAGCTAAACTGTAGTGAATAAATAAGGATGAATCCAGATCAAAGCACAGACCATACTGTGCAGTCACACTAAATGAGTTTGTGATGTCCATTAGGTTCAGTAGGCAAAAAGATGAAGACAGCAGGAAATTATCTTTATGGTCACACTGATGCAAATCTCTGCTGTCTATAAATATGTATGTGTTCCTCTCTTGGTTTTAGGCACTGCCAGTCTGCCCCATCCAGGCAACGTGTGACGCTGCCTCTAAGGAAGAGAATAAAGAAAAGAACAGATATGTGAATATCCTGCCATGTAAGTGAAAACTCATCGCTCGCACTGATACTGACTGACACGAAAAAGCAGATCGCGTAGTTACAAAAAGAAAAAAGTCACAACTAAACTGAGGTGGCATTAACATGCGTCATTCTTTCTCTCCCAGATGATCACTCCAGGGTGCATCTCTCATCTCTGGAGGGAGTCCCAGACTCTGACTTTATTAACGCCTCCTTTATAAATGTTTGTATACATTCAGCCTCTTTTCCACAGTTCTGCTTTATACCGATCACATGTCATTCAGTGTCATGCTAATGTGTCCACTTGGCCTTTTACTTCTGCAGGGTTACCAAGAGAAGAACAAGTTTATTGCAGCTCAAGGTGAGTCTGGCAGTTGCAGTCAGGCAGAAACAAACTGTCCCGTCGTTCGCTAATAATAAGCCTGATTGTGCTTCTTGATTGCTTCATCCGTCTCAATCTCTCAGGGCCAAAGGAGGAAACGGTAAATGACTTCTGGCGGATGATCTGGGAGCAGAACACAGCCACAATAGTCATGGTGACCAATCTGAAGGAGAGAAAAGAGGTGGGAGAGCTGGACACATGGTGATGATGATGATGATGATGCTTCTTTTAAGCTAATTTGATTTTATATAACAGCTTTTTAACATATCAAAGATTGCATTTGTATCCACATACATAACATAGTTAAGATAGTAAGTTAAGTGCTCCTTTAAAACCCCCCTTGTGTGAGTCCTTATGCAAAGACCTTTACAGCGTGACTTAACCTGTCTTTGTTTTCTCTACTGTACTTGTTCTGTTAATCCTACAGGAATACTGTAAGACCTGAGAGTGTTTCATTACATGCACTTCTTTATGCGTGTGCTCTGTCTCGAATCACTCTCTGTATTTTTTAGTGTAAGTGTGCTCAGTACTGGCCGGACCAGGGCTGCTGGACATATGGGAACATTCGGGTGTCTGTAGAAGACACAATGGTTCTAGTGGATTACACCATCCGCAAGTTCTGCATCCAACAGGTACCATGCTTGTCCTTTAACTGTTGACCTTTACTCATTGTTTTGAAGTTTATTATCAGAATAGGTTTCCATGCTTGGTTTATCAGTCTAAAGTCTGTTCTGTTCATACAGTGAACATTATAGAAATATGTATTTGTTTATTTTTTTTTAATATATTCTGGTTTACTTTATGATGTGCGTTGTCGATGTCTCAGGTAGGAGATGTTTCTGGGAAGAAGCCTCAGCGGCTCATCACCCAGTTCCATTTCACCAGCTGGCCAGACTTCGGGGTGCCCTTCACCCCTATTGGAATGCTGAAGTTCCTAAAGAAAGTCAAGGCCTGCAACCCCCAGTATGCTGGGCCCATTGTTGTTCATTGCAGGTAAGTAGGTGTGGTTCACGCCGCTCACTGTGTTTTTGTTATGTATTTCTCTGCACACTACTTACAATTCACAAGATAATGTTTCCTTCTGTCAGTGCGGGTGTGGGGAGGACAGGTACCTTTATTGTGATCGATGCCATGTTGGACATGATGATCGCGGAAAAGAAGGTGGACGTGTTTGGCTTTGTCACCAGGATAAGAGCCCAGCGCTGTCAAATGGTTCAGACAGATGTAAGTGAAGTATCAACACAAAGCACCAAGGGTAGATTCATGATTATAATGCAGAAGCAAAAACCCAGACACTAACTACTCAATCATCAAACCTCTGTATCTGAGTCATTTATTCACGATTTCCTTTTATTCCATCTTGCTCTTCACAATCATCACTCTCTCCCACAGATGCAGTACGTTTTTATCTTCCAAGCGCTGTTAGAGCACTATCTGTACGGAGACACAGAGTTAGAGGTGACCTCTCTGGAGTCCCACTTGGCCAAACTCTATGCGCCCTCACCTGGAGCTGGCTGCAGTGGTTTGGAGGCTGAATTCAAGGTTTGCTTATGTATTGTGTTCTTCCAAAGACAAATTATTCTCTGTTACTTACCTCCTTTTTCCATTAATTTGCATCAATGGAGGTTCCTACTAGTAATATTGTGAAACTGGGAGTAATTTAAACTTTTGCTTGTTATCTTGTAATTTCTAGAAACTGACATCCATCAAGATTCAGAATGACAAGATGAGAACGGGCAACCTTCCTGTCAACATGAAGAAGAACAGAGTTCTGCAGATCATTCCATGTGAGTCGAGCTGTTTTAGTTGTGCGACGTGGGTTTTACTCGGCGCCTATATGAATTAGTAATGCATATAATAAAAACAGCGGTTTCATATGCTCCTATGCAAACTCTTAAAGCTTTTTCCATTAATCAAGAGGAATGCTTCTCCTTGCTTCTAACAGACGAGTTCAACAGAGTGATCATTCCAGTCAAACGAGGAGAGGAGAACACTGACTATGTCAATGCTTCCTTCATTGATGTGAGTGTAACAGTGTCTGGATTAGAGTGGAGCATTTCATTTCATTAATGCGTGCAATTGATCTGGTCTTTTACATCTACCTTTTTTTTCACCGCTCTGTCCTTCTCTCTCTTTTTTGGATCATTAAACTTTTTCTCTGTGGACATCACTCCTGTCTTCTCCTCCTTGTGGTAACAGGGCTATCGTCAGAAGGATGCTTATATGGCGAGCCAGGGGCCCCTGCAGCACACTATAGAGGACTTCTGGAGGATGATCTGGGAGTGGAGAAGCTGCTCCATAGTCATGCTCACTGAGCTGGAGGAGAGAGGCCAGGTCTCTGTGGGTGTGTGGGTGTGTGTGTTTGCAGTTATTGATCTGGTATTGGATACCGAATCAGTAACTGGTAAAGAAAGAATATTGATATCGGGACTGATTCCAACTGGATAATACCAGTCTTGTATAATGTATTACTTGTGGTGTCACATTTCTCTTGTGAGCCACTAGCAAATATTATGTCACACACACTGCTGTTGACTGTCTCTCTCACGGTATAAAGCCTTATACACAAACAACATAAAACTACGCAGCAAGCTAAAAAAGCAGCAACTGTGAGTGCAAGAGTTTGAGTGCACCCTCTCACTGGTGTCTGTGTTTTCAAAGATTAATTCTTCTACTGTGAATCAACTGGATTTTGACAGTTCAATGGCAAATAGGAAGTGAGGAAATGACCCTCTTATCACTGGTCACTTTTAATGACATTACATATGACATGCTGGCAACTTCAGTCAACTGTTTCATCTAAGTAAATGCTCAATTTGTTTACATTTTGAAAAATAAAATCTTACGTGTACTGTTCAATTCAGTGATATCTATCACTGTACCACTTTGATATTAGAAACGTCTTAAACCAGAACCAGTGAATTGTGAAGTGAAACGGTGTGTTTCTTGCATGTGTGCATCTGGCTTCCATTGTACAAATGCAGTGCATATGCAGCACTGTTATTTTGCCAGTGGACATGTTTTTTATCGTGACCCTTTATTAACTGTGTTATAAATTATTCACAGCCAGTAAAAGCAACCTTTTTTTGGAAAGCTCAACAGCAATGCTAAATCACTTTTTAAAGAATCCAGCATCATGGATTCAGGCTCAGTTTCATTTTTCCCCCCTTTGTTTGTGTGATTAATGTGTAATAAAGGTTTATTACCTTTATTTGACTGTTCTCCATGTGTGTCCTACAGGAGAAATGTGCTCAGTATTGGCCCAGTGATTCAGCAGTGACCCATGGAGACATCACAATTGAGCTTAAAAGAGAGGAAGAGAACGAGAGTTACACAGTGCGTGACCTCTTGGTCACCAACACCAGGGTAATAAAGGGCTCAATGAAATGATGAAATACTATAAAACAACCCAGAAGTTCTAACATGGGACAAACACATTATCTGTTAACATTGTGCTTTCCATAGACCCGACTGGCTCATAGTCATTTCATGCATGAATCACTTCTTGTCCATCTTTCCAGGAGAACAAGACTCGAGTAGTGCGTCAATTCCATTTTCATGGCTGGCCAGAGGTGGGCATCCCCACTGATGGTAAAGGCATGATCAACTTAATTGCTGCAGTGCAGAGACAACAGCAGCAATCTGGCAACCACCCAATCACTGTGCACTGCAGGTAAGAAAATACACACAGATACATAGATACACACAAACCCCTAACCTTTGAATTTGTATGTGCCAGTCTAACTAAATTTAGGGAGATAAATGCGTAACATTAATATAATTAGTTTTTTCTGTTGTACACTTCTAAACTGCCTTGCAATTGTAGGTGCTGGGAAACTGTTCCTCTAAACAAACCACAGGAAAAAACAGCTCAGACTAATTGTTCTCTTCTTCCTTGTGACATTTTAACTGCTCCCAGATCTGTTGCTACCCTTTTTTTTTTTTTTTTTTTTTTTTTCTAACACTA